>CAKNWT010312952.1:0-17907 GCA_932066315.1 Andricus coriarius | reverse complement strand
ATAACGTAGAATTTTAATAATAACAATAATATAGAAAAATTTGATATGAATTATTATTTATATTAATTATTTATTGATACTCAATTAAGAAATAATTCCTTCTCGTTAATATTCGATAAAAATTAAATTATTAATATAAGTATTTTAAAAGTGTATTATTCATGTAATTTCTAAAAACGAATTTCTAATTATTTTCGAATAGCAAACACCACTCCTTACATTATGATAACATAAAATGACTGATTTACTTGTCACTTAGAAAATGACTGACCAATCAGTCACTTTTATTGACTGAGAATCAGTCATTTTGAGTGACTGATTGAATCAGTCACCAATATTGACTGATTCATCAGTCAAAACGACTGTTTTGCCAGTCAAAATGACTGATTTGTCAGTCAAAACAGGCTTGATTGATTGAATCAGTCAAATTTTGACTGATTTAAATTTAGAGTGTAGTCATGAGAAGTTATTATTGATTTTCAAGCATTTAGAAAAAAGTAAAAAACAATTTTTTTGTAAGTTGAAATAAGTTCTCCGCATTTTCATAATTTTTACATGGATTTTTATTACAAAGTCAACAATGAATGTACAAAATTAAATTTTCGATTTTCTGAATGGTTTACATAAAAAATGTACATAATATTTTAGTGGTTTGAAAATAATTGCCAATAACGAATGCTTTTAAACTAAAATTCTGCAATTTTGAATACTTCAAATTTAAGTGTATATAAATTTTAAATCAATAAATTATGAATAAATATTTCTAATTTCAAATTGGCCAACTCAAACGGCTTTAAATGTAAAATTGTTAAGTTTAATTTAAACGCCTTCCTATTGAAACTTACCTAATTTCTATTCCGTCTTTTGGAAATTATTCAATATCAGAATGCATAGGATCGGAAAATGTATTATTTTTAATGCTGTAATTTAAAAATCAAAAAGGCTTGAAATTAATCATTTATTCTTATTTGAAGCAGATAATATGTCAAGTTGTTTAATTTCGAATGCTGCAATTCGCACTTGTTCAAGTTCAACAAGCTTTTAGTCTAAAATTAAATTTATTCATTAAAAACGTTCAAGTTTTAATCTAAAATTACTTTATTTAACTGCTCAAATTTGCAAAATGCTTAACAATTCACAAATGTTTACCATTTTTTAATTTTAGTCATTCAAATATGATCTTTTTGTTGTAACTTTACGAGGAATTAAATCAATCGTTTATTTATCTTATAAGCATAATATTTTCATATGATTATAATATAATATACAAATATTATATTATTATATTAGATAAATATAATATTATTTTATATATATTCGTGGACTGATGTTATTCTACCGAATTTTCATTTGTCATCAGTCAAATTAAAAATTCTAACTAGTTGATTTAAATCTCGCCATTTTTATGTAAAATTAAATTTCTGATGCATGACGATTTAGAAAAAGGAAAATTATGACAAATGTTAGAGGGTAAAAATGATAGTAATTTAGTATTCTAAAAAATATGCATTTAAAATCAATTCGGAGCATTTAAAATTGCAAGGTACAAAATTGCAGATCATAAAAACTTAAAAATTTTACATTCAAATTGGAATTCGTAATATTTATTCGCAATTGAATAATTTCAGGATTATGTAGACTTAATTATTGTTATAATTATTATTAAATTTTTTAATCCTAAGACATTTAAAATTTGAAATGCTTCCATTTACCATTTTATATATTGAAATTGTTCAACTTTGAAAAATTTCCTGTTAAAATTATTTCAATATTCTAGAAGACTTGCTATTTAAAAATGTTATAGCCTTAATTCTTCAATTTAGAAAGCTTTTAGCAGCACATTGTTTTTATTTACATCCAGTTACGAATGAAAATTCAAAAATATTTTTTGGGCCACCCCAGTATTGATATTGACTCAACTCCATACTTACAAATATTTTTCTTTATATTTTCCGAAATCTATTGTATAATACAGTCATCAGTGTTTATTGTAGAGGAAATGTAATATTGCAGAATTATAAAGCATCGCACATCAAGTAAATTTCTCGTGAATAGCAACGAAGATGTTTTGAAATTTAAATACACAAGCCGAGCATTCATCATCACTAACCAGTAAAAGGTATGAAGTACTTGACGAAATCAATTACAGATTTCATATATTAAAAATACCTAAAGTATAAAACGGGTTTGTTTAAACGATTAAAAACGTAGTAATATTTTCAATACTGTAATGTCGACATTCCCACCCAGAAAACGGGTTATTCAGGCACACTCAAGACTTTTTATCAAATGTTAAATTATTTAAAGCGACAGTTTTGTCATAAGCTTGAAATACTATGAAAGCGTGGATAGCAAAGCGACGCTAAATAGAATTTCAAATTGGAATTTTTTCCATTTTCTACACAATATTGCCGTTGATTTGAAACTTTAGTGGGACTCTGTAGATTCACTACGATCCTGTTTATATATCTATGTAATATTTTACAATATTAGGAACATCCATTAGATTACTACATAACCGTATCGTGAAGTTGCAAAGACTTAAAAAATCGTTTAATCGCACTCTCAAATTCTTATTTACATTGTAAAAAAGTGCCTCGTCAAAATGAGAACACGTACCTCTCACAGCACAACAGCTTAAATAATATTATCTTATAGCGTTTTTTTTCATATGTCGATATAATCTATGTTCAATCAAGGTTGACTGACTTCTAGAACACTTCTATGTATTATACTCAAAGCATCCAATCACTTACTCTCGAATAAGTGTAAGTGATTCCCAAAATTCGCTGCATTTGACCTAATGTGCTGGCAACTGCTTTTATCACAAAGTGGCTCTCCTCGAAAAACTCTCGAATTTAACGCGGTACCTCCGCGAGTGCAAAGCGACAGTGGTTCGATGACTAAAATTATTAATATACAAGTACAAAAGTCACGACTATAACTTTTATCATTTATATTTTAGACAGGCTCGGACGCGGTACAAAACTTAAATTATGTAAAACTTTTCACGAGGGCGAATTCTCCATTCAGAGTTTCCGTTGGAATGTGGAATACTTCGCAAGGAATTCCTCGATTATCAGTTCCTTTATTTATATATTTTTTATTGCTTAAAGCATCGTTTTTCAAGTTAAATCGAGACTTGAGTTAATTGAAGCTACTAAGGCGCGATTTTTTTCGTCAGAACGAACGCCCGTTCAACGAATTCGGAAGGGACTGTAATAGAGAAGATCGTTTAATTGAACTAAAAAGATATGTACAGTTTGTTCGCTTTCGTAGAATGAAAATTACAGTGCTTACAGTTTTAATAACCAGCTCGCTTCAGTTCGTTTAACTGATGAGCGAGTTTCTCTTCCTTGGTTCTTCTAGCTTGGCCCAACTTCCGACACTCAATGTAGGTGCTGAGAAAGCGTTCCACGTCAATTTTCCTGTTTAAAAAGTCCTCGGCTATTTTCTCACTTTTCTCGTGACTCTCGTCAGCTGCCTTTTGCAGGCACTCTTTTATGTGGTCAGGTGTGAACACTTCAGATAATTTATTATATTGTCGGATTAATTTATCGTAGCGGGCTTTAAGTTCTTTCACGGTCTCCACTTTGCTCCCAACCTCCTCTTGCAGCTGTTTTAATTCTTCTTCTTTGGTTAAATTTGACGCTGAAATTATAAGTAGGAAATTATATTCACTTAGTGAGTCTTAGGATTTAGTTAACCATCAATAATAATTACTTTTGTAATTATCGACTTTATGTAGGATGCGGGTTTGAGGCTTTTTTCGGATTTAGGTAATATAATATCTACACTCTTTCTTTAACAGGGGGCGACTTAAGACTCAGAAAAAGAGTTTACGCGCATAAAAATAATAAAACTTAAACTATCCAAGCTGAAAACTGGTTTATTTAAAATAAAAAAATACAAGCCAATGAAATTAAACGATTTTCATTTATGAGCTCTAAAGCTTAAAATTGTACAAATTAGTCTTCAGCATTGGGTAGTTTGAAATTGAAAGCATGCACATTACAAAATTTAATGTAATTAAAATCTAGCATTTACAAAAAAAAGCATTATAAATGTATATTTTACCATTTTTAAAGGTTTGGATTGAACATTTAAAAATTAAGAGTTTAAAAAAAGTAATAATATCCAATTAATTTTAGACAATAGAACTGCATAAACGTAGAAATTATAATTTCATATAATATCAAGTGAAATTTAATGTGAGTGAATAGATTTTTACTACTAGGAATTTATCTTTGCGGCCAATTAATAAAATAACTACCAATTATTCTTTAAAATTAGAATCGTGAAATTAATCATGCAAAATTAATTATTTTCCAATTTTTACAAATTTTCAAATTTCAATTACAGGGTTCACAGCGCAAAATGAGCTCAAAAAAGGGGAAATAGGGTGACTTTCTCACGAAAAGGGGGTAAATAGGGGAAAGATTAAACATTTATTTTTATATCTCGATAAGAACAAACAATCTTTTTATAAGAAATTTTATATTTTTAAATAATTTTCGATGATATTTCAATGATTTCTGCCATTAAATAATTTATTTTTAAAAATTGGATATACTTAGGTCGTTGGAAATCCATTCACAGTGATATGAAAAAGTCTGAGAAATAAATAGAATTAGTTAAATACAAAATTTTGATATGTTTAAATCGTTCTCACAAATATTTATTTCCAAGATTTGTTATTTCTTCCTTACTATAATTAATACTTTCAATGTAAATTTAAAACTATACTCTTCAGTAGAGCGAAGTAACAAAAACATGTTTTTTGGATTGATTCGAACCTGAAATTTCTTCAGCATGAAGCAAAGAAACATGCTATTACTTTTTATTCGTGGGAAACATTTTTTTTCGTGGTGTATATAACGTCCTAAAATCGCAAAAAAAATATGAAATCCCAAAAATCTTCAATCGCGACAAAAGATTTTTTCCGAAAAAGCAAAATGATTTTTTTGTTTGGTTCAAGCTGAATAAATGTCTGGTTCGGCATTTTCAACTTTATTTTAAATGTTTGCATATGACTCAATGAACAAAAAAAACTGTTTTTGCACATTATCAAAAACAAATATTACTGCGAAAAAAGTTTATTTTTTGATTTCGTAATTTTTTTTTATTATTGTTCACTAGTAAAAGCTGTAAATATAATAAGTCTCATAATTTTTGAATCAATAGGAAATATTTTGAATTTGAAATCGTTAAATTTTACTGATTTAAATTTTTTTCACTTTTGTCGAATGCCAATCCACAAGTTTGTTTTCCCTCAACTCCAACGATTTGATTTGTTTTGGCATTATCACTCCGCCCTACTCTTCAGTGCTCTTAAACTCATATTAAAAATTGCTCAAGTTAGAACATTTAACATTGCAGTGCATGAATTTAGAATACTCCATTTTTCAATTAGGTAGGTATATAAAGTGTTCAACTTCTAATACTTACTTATAAAGTACTAAATATTTTGTAATGTTATTGGTATCTTATTTTTCAAAAATAATTTATTTAAGTCCTATAATTGCTTTAATTATTATTCAATAATGGGTGCACTTAATAATTTCAGAGGCTTTTCCAAAGTATGAATTATTTTGAAGAAACAAAGTCAAGTTTTCAATTCTGAGTCTTCCAAATTGAAGACATTGTGAATGTAAATCTTAAAAATCACTAATTTCTTACTGTAAATTCAAATAATTAAAAATTCCATCGAAAAAACGCATACAACAATTTTAATTAGGAAGGTCTTCAAGAACAACAGTCAAGTTTTAATTTCTAAATGTTTTAAATTGAAGAAATTTCGAAGATAAATCATTAAAATTACAGAATTTTTAATGGTTAATTTTAAAAATTAAAAACTCTTTAATTTAAAAATGTGTAAATAAAAAAATATTAAATTTGAATGATTTTGAAGATCCAAAGTCAAGTTTTCAATTTTAAATCTTGCAAATTAACGACATTTCGAATGTAAATCATCAAAATTACTAATTTTTTTATTGGTAAATCAAAAAATTCAAAACCCTTCAATTTTATAAATGAATAAATAAAAATTCTTGAATTTGGATGATTTTGAAGATCAACTGTAAAGTTTTTAATTCTAAATCGTCCAAATTGAAGAAATTTCGAATGGAAATCATCAAAATGACTAATTTTTTATTGTATATTCAACAAATTTGAAACTCTTATTTCAAAGATATCGCGTAATTCAAATATTGTATTTTAAAATATCGTATATTTAATGAGAAAAGGGGAAGTTTTTTGAGAATAGGGGAAAAAAAGGGGGATTTCAAGAAAAAAGGGAAAACTAAGAAAAAAAAAGGGGAAGACTGTGCACCCTGCAATTATTTAATTTTGAACGTTTTCAAATTATAATTATTCAACTATTATTGGCTCTAGAATCAAAATACAGTGGAGTCTCACCTATTTCCCCACTCCCTTATTTCTCGTCTGCTGTACACGGTTATTTCTATTTACGCAGTTCCGGCACCTCCCACCACGGTCCCGGTATATTCCGGTCTGCATCAGTGGCTAACCAATTAAAAAAAGGCCCGAAGAGCGGGAAGCCTTGAATTGAGTATTTTAGTATGACGTCATGGGAATACGTCATACGACTTTTTCGAGAAAATATTCCAAACGTAAAAGTCATAAATGTACAAATAGTAATATTTCTCAAGTGTAGAATGTATTTTCTCAAACATGTTCCATTCTTTTGTCGATTCACGATCTTTCAGTGTAACGAAATAAAATAAAATATCCTAAATGTCAGGTGAGTGGTACTCTAACCTCAAATTTCGGACAGTTGCTTGTATTCCGTGAAACTAAAAGGTCTTCAACCGATAAAATGATGAAGAAACAGAATTGCGCAAATGCATTCTACACTTGAAAAGATTACTATCCAGACCTTTATAACTTACCTTTACGTATAGGAGACTTTCTCCAAAAAGCCGTATGCAGTTGCAGTACCATGTACTAACCTTCCTGACGGCTGAGATTTCCACCTAGGTTAGCATATGGTCGCGGTACGTCATGCTGCGAAAACTCACTATTCCGCGAAATATTTGCGTCGTTTCTTGATTCTATTATATTGATTTTTAATTCGGAAATGGTCGTCCGCCAATAAAAACACTTGAAACACACTAATGCATGCATGCAGGCTAACGGACCGCGACTTTTTTAACTGCGAAATAAGCCAAGACCGCCTAAACCGTTTTCACTTGGAATGCATCATATTGCGTAATATACTCGACTGAGTACTGGCGCACTCGCCCATTCCGCGGCGAGAGTCGCAACCGTATCTCACCCCTAGAGCTGAGAAATTGCGTAGGCCAGAATTTCTAGGAATGTCGGTAGTATTTATTTGTATTATTATTGATAGTATTTATTGATTTCAAATCGACCCGCGCTTTTCGGTTGAAAAAATTGCGTGCAGGCGGCGCATCGATACAAGAATGGGGCAGGCAATGAACGTCGCTTGACCCAAATATCCTGCCCACTCCCGGTAAAGGTGGGGCCCCCTTCAGCGTGGAAATAAAAGAATCATTTCGTTTCAAGGTCGGGGAAATAGGCGAGACTTCACTGTAGTAAGATTTGGAACTACTGCAATTTTAAAACAAACCATATTACCCTATATTTCAGCTTGAAAATCTTTTGGCTAATTTTGAGCAGATTTAGATTTTTTCATTTTTAAAATATTAATGATAAAAAATAAGGCGAGCCAAAAAACAAAATTATGGAAACCGAAATTGGAACTATTGGGAAGAAATCTGAATTTTAATTCAATATTAACACGAAAGGTTATAGTAAATAATTAATTTTAGACCTCAGTATAATATTTTTCATTAAAACGAATTCGTATTAACTGCTCTTTTTGATTAAAAATTGCTCTGATAACTTGAGATATTCAATAGTTCGCGTGTCAGATGGCGCTGTTGTCGAGGAGTTAGCACCAGCTAACTTCACTTCGTTGTGTGCTGAGGGGAAAATAATGGACCAAATGCATGGGACAACACTTTATTTTTGTAATGTCTTCGTAATTAATAATCATTATTATCATTTTATTATTTCATTAAATAGTTCTTGAACAATAAAAACTTTTGTTCAAATACACTTATAGAGAAAAAATGTTTTTTTACGAAGATATTAGCAAAATAGGGCAAAAATGGGCCGAATTCCACGCGTTCTGTCCATTGTTTTCCCCCTCAGCACTCAACAAAGTGAAGTTAGCTGGTGGTTGAAGTGAAAATACCTAACAGTCGAAATTCGGAGGTATAAATAAGCGGGATTATACTATGGGGTACGTGTTGCAAAACTAATAATAGGTAGCAGCACTGGCACGAGTACTAGACCCTCTGTCGATGGTGGATGAAAGACGAAATTCAATATGGCGCTTGGTATACGGTTGCTTATAATTAAACATAGGAAGCGTAGTGGTGGAAACGAGACATCTGGCCCGTGAGTAAAAACCATGAAATTTCCCCTCGCAGAAGACCCCTGATCTAGAATCTAAATCTAGTACTTGGCTCTGTGCTGCCACCTACGATTAGTTTTGCATCATGAACATTGTGAGGTTGACTAATTGACCAATAGGAGAATAGTGTCATACTTTTGGGTTAGTGTGTGCCGAAATGGGATCAGGGGTTTTGTAAGATATAGGTTGACTGTCCTCCCTATGGGGTGCGCAGGTTGGTGACAATGAGTTACGTGTTAGTTGGATCCGAGACCTGATCTGAATAAAGACTCGTTCATTGTGGCGTGTGTTTTGTTAATTAGTTTAATAATAACCCGGTCTCAATACTCTACAGGTTCTTTAATGTAAACATTTTAAATCTGTAAAATATCAAAATTTCCGTTTGTGGAAAGAAAGATATTTAATAATATAGTTCCAGAGCGTCCAATGTTTCCAGATTAGTTCCAAAATTAAAATTATCCAATTGCTTATAAAGAAAAAACTCTTTTCATAGATAACTATACGTTTCTAATTAAATTTGCAATTTAATCTAAAACAATTAGCAGAAAAGATATTAGGAAAAGAATAAAATAGATAAAATACAAAACCCCAGAATTTGCAGGACCCTAGAAATTAATTGCATACACTTACCGGCAGTTTTCTCTACCCAATCAATCGTGTCCTCAACCGCAGCATCAATGTCTTTCAACTGTGAGTGCTCTTCTAAAAACTCGTCTAATTTTTCCTCATTTTCATTCAACAGTTTCAATTCCTCATTCGTTAAATTATGCAACTCAGGGAAAAATGCGCACTGAGGTATTTGGGACTGCATTTGACTTTGCATCGGTTGCTGGATGTTTGCATTCATCTGATGCAAATTCGAATAGGTTTTCGCATGCGGGTTTGTCGTATATTGAACCGGATTGGAATTATGCAGACTCCTGGAGCTTGTGGCGTATGTCGCGTGAAGCGACGAAGCCGCGCAGGATTTAGACTGACTATCTGAGATGTAGGCATTGCCGGAATTTGTGTAGTTGTAGTTGTAGACTCCGGAATTCGTACCCGGCGAGGAAAACTGCGGGTATTGGGAATTGTAGTAGGCATTATAAGAAGTTGATGGGAGCTCGGAATATGGTTTCAAAGCATAGGACGGTGAAGCTCTATCGGCTAAATCTGAAAATTAATGTAATTTACTTGTTTGACGAAGAAATCTCCAGAGAAATCTTTTTCTATTTGAAAGCATTAAAAATAGAGTTGAAAATATTTAAAATAGTTCAAAGACACTTATAGTGAGAGAATAAAGTTTTTAATTTGAATAATGCAGGGATCACAGCACAAAAGGGAGCTTAAGAAACGGGAAATACGATCATTTGTTATAAAAAAGGGGAAAGATTTAAGGGGGGAAGTACATTTACAACTGAAGATGGAAGTTCAAGCTTAAAATCGATCTCATAATCAAGAATATGGTCTCTTTTAAAAATTCAATCATTAATAATTAAATCCTGATACTTATAAGTATAACTAAATGTATCTTTCCAAGATTTCTCATTTCGTCCTCTAATGCTCTTCAAAACTCTTAAACTCAAATTAAAAATACAGTGAAGTCTCCCCTATTTCCGCGTCCTTGAAACAGGATTCTTTCATTTCAAGGCTGGAGGGGCCCCCACCTCTACCTCGATTCGTAAGTTTATTTTTGTCAAGCGACGTAAAAGTAAGTAAGTTACAAGAGTCTGAATATTAATAGTTTTGAAGTCTATAATGAAATGTCAACCGTCAGGAAGGTTACGACATAGGACTGAATAGTCAAGTGTAGAATGTATTTTCTCAGTCATGTCCCATTCTTTTGTCGATTGACGACCTTTCAGTTTAACAAAATACAATCAACAGTCTGAAATTTGAGGTTAGAATACCCGATCTGATACACTGACTTGAAATTTTCGATATTATATATTCTTTCGTGACACTGAAAGGCCGCAAATCGACAACATTTTATTATTATTTTAAGACCCCAACATTTCAAGCCTCCCGTATGCGGTTATCTCAAATTGAGCAGTTCCACCAACTCCCACCACGGTCCCTGTAAACTCTCATCCGCGTCTGTGACTGACCAATGAAAAAAGAGGCCCGAAGAGCGGGAAGCTTTGAATTGAGTATTGTTTCACGACGTCATGGGAATACGTCGCACGATGTTTTCGAGAAAATATTATAAACGTAAAAGTCATAAATGTACAAATAGAAATATTTCTCAAGTGTAGAATCTATTTTCTCAGTCACGTTCCATTCTTTTCTCGATTCACGACCTTTCAGTTTCACGAAATAAAATAAAATATCCTAAATGTCAGGCTAGTGGTACTCTAACCTCAAATTTCGGACAGTTGCTTGTATTTCGTGAAACTGAAAGGTCTTCAACCGATAAAAAGATGAAGAAACAGAATTGCGCAAATGCATTCTACATTTGAAAAGATTACTATGCAGACCTTTATAACTTACCTTCACGTTTCAGAGATTTTCTCCAAAAAGTCGTATGCAGTTGCAGTACCATGTACTAACCTTCCTGACGGCTGGCATTTCCGCCTATCGACGTCATGCCACATGACTCACTATTTTGCGAAATATTTGCGTCGTTTTTTTGTTCTATATTTTGATTGAGTTTTAGTTGGAAAATTGTCGTATGCCAACAAAAACACTTGAAACACTTGAAAAACACTGATTCCATGCATGCAGACTAACGGACCACGACTTTTTCAACTGCGCAATAAGCAACATATTGCGTAATATATGCGACTGACTAATCGCGCACTCGGCCCTTCCGAGGCGAGAGTCGCAACCGTCTCTCGCGCTATGTGCTGAGAAACTGCGTGAGCCAGCAGTTCTAGGAATGTCGGATGTATTTATTTGTATTATCATTGATAGTATTTATTATTGATTTCAAATGATTCGCGTTTTTCAGCTGAAAAAGTAGCGACAAGCGGCGCATCGATACAAGAACGGGGCAGCCAATGAACGTCGCTGATAAAAAAAACTGCCCGCTCGCGGTAAGGGTGGGGCCCCCTCCAACATTGAAAATAACGAATCCCTATGTTTCAAGGACGCTGAAATGTTGGAGACTTTACTGTATTACTATTCGTGCATTTATGACTTACTTTTACGTTTAGAATATTTTCTCAAAAAAGTCTGCATTCCTATGACGTCATGCGACGGAACTGCGCAATTTGAAATAGCCATGTACGGGAGACTTAAAATAGGGGAAACTTCACTGTAGTTCAAGTTTGAGTACAAATACTTCACATTTCCAAAATACTTATTTTGTATAGACTTAGCACTTTAACAATGTTAAAAGTGACGTAAAAGCTAGAGAATCATTCCAAAAATTACAGTTTTTTTTCTGATCGATAGAAAGTTTACAAGCATTGTTCATCCTATGGCTTAGAACAAAATTTCAGTATTCATTCCAATGTCTTAGAAGGCCTGGTAATTTTCAGGTCAACATGTGAAACTTTTTTTTTATCTGAAACGTTATTAATAGTTATTTTAGCTTTAAATTTTGATTTAAATTCTAAATAACTTAGTTTGAAATGGGTAAATTTGAGACTGCTCAACACTTCCATACAGACTTAAAACTTTGCAGTTGCTTAAAGAAACATATTCCATTTTTCAATTATTGAATTTTGTACATTTCAATTAAAAAGTGTTCAGTGTGTTTATCCTTACTTTTTCTATAATTCCTATATATCGTTTAACTGTTCCCATTTTTTATTGGATAACAACTTCTGTCTCCGGTTTTTTAAATTTTCAACCTGTTTTTATTTGAAAGTACATTTTTTTTTAAATAAAACATAAAATTCAAATGTTCCGTTTTTGGCCAATCCTAAAAAAACATGTTTTAAAATGTTGAAATTTTTTTTATTATAGCTTGAAGTATTTTTAAAGAGTGATTATTTTTAATAGAAAATAGTGTTCAGCCCTTAAAACTCGTTGAACATGTATAGTTGAAGGGTGTCACGGCCAAATAATGTGAGTGACAAGGAAAAAAAATTTCAAGAGAGCAAAAAAACGTTCTCAAAATTCGAACTATTTTTTAAGCAAAAAAATGAGAAACTATTTTCGAGAATTGATTGAGGTCTATAGATCTATAACAAAAATTTAGAAAAAGTTAATACTTTTCGAGAAGAATAAGCTCAAAAATTGTCTTCAATCATAACCATTTAAGTGTCATGAAAAGTTTTGGTTTTTAAATTGTTTTTCAAAATTCTAATTTTAAACACTAGAAACATGTAAAAAGACAAATGGAAGGCTCAAAGGTAAAAAATTCAAAAAAATTCAATGTTTCAAATTTAAAAAAATTATATACTTTTAAACTAATGTTCAATTGTTTAAACAATTCTAATTTTTTACACAATTTTCTTACCTATAAATCGTCAAAAGTTATTATGTTTTGAGATAAATTATACAGTTGATAAATTTCAAGAATAATGATTCTTGTTTAACATATTTGTTAATTATTTAAATTTTAATTTGTTTACACAATTTTTCCCTGTAAATCGTAAAAAGTTATTATTTACTGGGATAATTGACAAAATTAACGAATGTTAAAAAGAGTATTTTTTTGTTTCAGATACCTGGAATATTAAATAATATGCTGCTTAGTGTAAAAGATATTTAAAAAAACTCGATTTTTCTCCACCCTTCCTATGAAAAGGCGCTAGTTAATGATGATTACTTGTTTAAATAATAGCAAACTGTTTTCTGCAATAAATTTCTTTCTTGAAATTAATTAACTTTTCAAGATTTACAGGAATCGTTTTTTTTTAACAAATGAAAATTGTTTCAGAAAATTTAAACTGTCTTTCACTCAAAATATACCTCATAGCATTCATTGAATGTTATCGATTCCAGAAAGTAGTAACGTTCCATGATTTACTTTTTACGATTTACAGGGAAAATTTTCTTTAAGGAAATGAAAATTGTTTAAATAATTGTCAAATATCGTTAAAGCATATATATTACTCTGAACATTCGTTAACTGTGTAATTAATTCCAGAAAATAATACCTTTTTTATATATACAAGAAAAAAATTGTTTGAACAACATGAAAATTTGTTCAATAATTACCAGATATTTTGAAGAAATATTGTTCATGAAATCCATCAACTGTATCATTTATACCGGAAAATAATAACTTTTGATGATTTACAGGCGAAGCAAAATTGATTGAATAATTGTTTAAACAACTCAAAATTAGTTAGAAAATACTTGGAAACTTGTCACTTATCGAATAAAAATAATATATTTTGAAAAAGTTCCAAAAAATTTCAGAGCACAATATAAGGAGGTTGAAAGTGTCAAAACTAAAGTTAATTGGGCGGAAATTATTCCTTGTACATTCCTCAAGAGCTGAGTAAACTTTAATTTAAAAAAAGGTAATAACAATTACATCTTTTTTTCAATAAAAAAACGAGCCTTTTTCATTTAAAATCCCACGTTAAATTTAAAAGCCAATTTCGACCGATTTAAAAATAAAAAAATAGGTAATTTATTTTTCCGGAAAAAGAACAAATTGGAGAGGGGGGGGGGGGGGGGGGGACGATCACTAAATATCGAATTTTTACAGGTATAAATTTGGACCACCCTAACGGAAAAAAGGGTAATTTGAAAAAACGGGGAAACGCATATGAATATGGGAAGGACTGATCCTTGATAATTAATTTAAAAGAGGTCAGAGGTAAATTACACAAAAATAATTAATGATTATACCTATTTGTGGTACAGCAGATGGTGGTGAATTATCTTCTGTAAGTTGCGGGGGGTTTCTGCTAAATTCTCTGATAATTGCCTGGACAACGCGGCCAAGGTCGCTGTGAACTGTGAACTGATTTTAAAAAACAGTTTATAATATCATTTGTGAGGTCAAGGTAGGCCAAAACGGTTGATTTTTAAACTTACGTTCAGTAAACCCGGCGCACTTGTGATTTCACTGTGCTCATTACACCAAGGATGCGTTATCGCAGGCGATACTCTGAGTACTGGCTTTTCCAAAGGAAATTCCGGTGAGAGCGAGACCAAAATGGCCATTCTCCTATCTCCAGCGTCAAATTGTACTTGGTATTCCACATCTTCTCTTAATTCTAGCACACTGGGAAATTCAAATAAATTGAGTTATGATTAGATAATGAGAATACTCTTTGATAAAAACGATCATTTCAGTCTTCACAAAAACAAATGTCAAAAGAGAGCATTCAAAAATTACTTTTAACTATAACAACTTATAATTTAAACTCGTAAATAATTTTTGCAATATGAAAAGAATCGTCAAAAACTGTGATAAAAAATGTCAGGGAAACCTCCCTGCAGTGGATAATGCAACCTACAGTGGATATAATCCAGGCCTCACAGTCCCTATGGGATAAAATATAGGAACCAAAGGGTACTTTTTGTCACGCTTATAGGGTACTTTTTCGCGCTAAAAGGGTAACAAATCCTGGATAAATTCATAAGACTTCAAAGCAATTCAGAATTAAATCAAAAGAATTCAAATGAATTAGAAAAAAAATTTTAATAAAAAAAATCCATTGATTTTCGCGAACTTGGAATTAATTTAGATGAATTTAAGATAAACGAGAAGAATTCGATTAAATCCATAAAAATTCAAGGTGAATAAGGAAAAATTCAAATGTATTGATGACAATTCAAAAATATGACAAAATTTCATTGAACTCAGTAAGCTTGAAACGAGCTTAAAAACCCAAAGGAATTCAAAAGAATTTGATTAAATATACCTAAGAATTCAAGGTGAGGATAAAAGAATTTGAGACCCTACTAATTTCTAACCAAGAAAGTGACTAATGACTACAAAACAATTCAAGTCAAACTCAAAAGAATTCAAATGAATTGGAAAAAATTTTTGAAATCGAAAAATTCCATTGATTACAATAAAATTTGAGTGCATTTAGACGAATTTAAGGAAAATTATAGGAATTCGATGACATTCGCAAAAAATAAAGCTGAATTTAAAAAGCAATTTTTAATTCTTTTGCATTCTTCTAAATTCACTCAAATTTAGAAGAATGCAAAAGAATTAAAAATAATTCAGGATAAATTAATAATAATTCAGGGCGCATTCCAAGCGATTTGGAAGAAATATTTGAAAATGTCTTCAAATCTTTGAAACCCTACGAAATCCCTCAGTTCTTGTGAATAAATTCTTTGAAATCCATTAAAATATTAAAATACCTTGAAATCCCTTCAAACTACTGAAACAAATAAAAAATTTCTGGGAAACTTTTAAAATTTCTGAAAATATTTCAAATCCTTTGATATCTTCTGAAATCCCTTGAAACTTTTTAATGCTCTTGAAAATGCCTGGTAATCCTCTACAATTCCCTCAAATATTTTGAAAACTTTGAAATCCCATTAAATTACTGAAATCAATAAAAATTTCGTTTTAATCTTTTAAAACAACCTAAAATATTTAAAATCTTTTGAAATTTTTAAAAAATCTAGAAACTACCAAGGAATTCGTAAAAACACTTTAAAATATTTTAAATCGTTCGATCATTTTATCAATTGATCCGCAGGATTAATAAAATAAAAACTTAAACATTTTTTTCAACCCATTCAATTGAGTAGAATTAAGTAAATTTAAAAGAATTCAAGTGAATTACAAAAAGTTTAAGAGAATTCGTAAAGTTCAAGAGCATTCCGAAAAATTGAGGATAAATTAATAAGAATTCAGGGTGAATTTTAAATCTCTTCAAATCTTTAAAGCCCTACGAAATACCTTACTTCTCGCGAATAAATTCTTTACAATTCACTAAAATATTATAAAATCACGTGAAATTCTATGACGATATTTCCTGAAATCCTGGAAAATGTACTAAAATACCTTGCGAGCTTTAAAATCCCTTAAAATCACTGAACTCTTCGGAAATCTTATAAAATAACGAGAAATCTTTTAAAATATCTTAAATCCTTATAGGTCCTGCGAAATCGTTCCATATCTTTCCCAAATTCTACAAAATTCTTAATCTTAAAATCTTGCAAACGCTTTGAAATCCCTTCAGATTCATGAAATTAATAAAAAAATGCCCTAAAATATTTCAAAATAAAAGCGCTTGAAATTGCCTTAGAAGCTTTAAAAATACCCTCACATTTTAAAAATCCCTTCAAATTATTGAGATCTATTACAAATATTTCGGAATCTTTAAAAATACCCTGAAATATTTCAAAAAAATTCAAGACAATTAAGAAGTAGTTATAGATCTGAATTGAATAGTGATTAATCCATGAGTAGATTTATTGAAAGAAAAGTGACTAATCTGATCTTTTCATTTAAAAAAGTGACTAAAAAGTGATTTGAGAAAAAAGTGACTAATAGTGACTTTGTGGCAGCCCTGATTATTTTTTACAGTTTTTTTTAATAAATTTTTTTTAAGTTCCATTATGGGCTGTAAATAGGGTACCATAGGGACCAAATCTTGAAAATAGGCTACTTTAGGGAGCTTAACTGAGTATAGGGTACAATATATATTTTCCAATCTTTTTCTCTCGCTAAATACTTCTTAAAATAAGTTTATTAATATGATTATATTATAAGTGTTTTTTTTTAATTTTTATATTTATGAATCTCTACTATTATTAATTATTATTATAATGTGATTATGATATCTCTTTTTAATGTAAATGAATCTTTTGATATTTTAAATAATACAAAATATAATATTTTGATGAAATTCTTTTAAACTGCACGTTTCTCGAAGGTCATTGCAATTTTCGTTAACACGTGTTCTTTTACAAGTGGTCTTATATGGGTCATATTCAGTCGCTCGCAAATATTGAGTCCTTGGTCCATAGTAGGGGTAAAACTATGTCAAAAAAAGTACCCTCGTTTTAATTTTGTCTCTAGCTGTATCTCTCTTTTTCTTTTTCTCCCTATCTCTATTTTACTAATATCTTTTTAAAAAATCTGACAAATTTTGAGAGTTTTTCTGTCTTAACTCAACGTTAGTCTTTGACGTGACTTTATACACGACACATAGAAATATTCAGTTTATGTTGATTTCTTCAAGTTTTGTAAAATAAAAGTGAAATTTAAGTTTTCAGTGTTCCTCTTAATAATAATTAAACTAATGTCATGAACTATATTTTGCAATATTTACATTGTGATTTAAACAATTGTTATAATTTTTAAATAGTGTTTTCCTGAGTGTGCAAAGGATAAAAACAAACACGTAAACTTTGAATTTTTTCAAAAGGAAACAAATACAGGGATTTCACGTTTTTCTAACAAATAAAAGAGGATTGTATATTTTTTTAATTTGTGAAATTGATTGTTGTATCATGAAAAAAATCAGAAAAAGAAAGAATTCATGGAGTTTTTATTCATAAAGAGAGAAGGAAACAAGGCTATTAATTTAAAACGGGACCTCTCAAGATATAACAAAGTATGGGATAAAGTAATTAACTGG
>CAKNWT010312946.1:0-17979 GCA_932066315.1 Andricus coriarius | reverse complement strand
TTCATACTCATTCCCCTATTCCCCTCTTTATCCCTTTTTTAAAAGAATTCCTCTTTTTCCCGCTGTTTTCAGAAACCCCTTTTTCTCATTTTTTTACTAAAATTCAAACTGAATTAATAGAAGCCAATAAGAAAATTAAACTAATTTTCATTGGAAGTTCATTCTTTATCATTCAAAAGACTGCTAGTATATTTCTGGTTCACAATTGATCTCTTTTGGTTAGAAATTCAACTATTTGGTTGAACTACTTTGTTAAACATTCCATAGGTGCCCATAATATTTAGAGGTTGAAAAAGCAAATTTAAATCCTAAATTTGGAAATTTTAATTATGTCCCTTTGGACCCACGCGGACGGCTACGGGTTAACTATTCCATTTTTAGTTGAAAATTAATCGTTTTTAGTTTAAAATTTAACTAATTGTTTAAAAATTAACTTTTTTGTTGAAAATTCATATATTGAATTCAATATGGTACCTATACATTAAGTTTATTGTTTTATTTTACGCGTTTATCAAATGAAATCGAAGAAGAAACTTCGACTTTTAATAATTTTGGAATGAAAAGATTTAAAGGGCCTAATTCTAATAAAAAAGTGAAATTAATATCAGAACTTATTTTTATATATACTAAATAATTGCACGTGACATTTCAATTTTGTATGAAATTTGAAATTCACAAAGTCACATATAGCTAATTCAATTATGTGAAAATCCATGAGTCGGGGACACAGTTGGTTGTTTCCAAAACAAAAATAACATTTTTCAAATATACTTTAGTTTCGTTAATTATTCAGTATTTTTCTGTTTGAACTATACATTTTTACATCCTTACCAGAGAAGGTATTAGATTTGTTTAAAATTTGACCTCCCCCCCTCCCCTCCGTTTTCTGTCAAATGTCCACGTTTTGAGGCTCTCTGAACCCGAAAAACAGGTTTTTACGAATGTGTCTGTCTGTATGTCTGTCCGTATGCCAAACAACGTACTCTCTAAATCTGATTCAGTGAAAAGTCAATAATTGTCAGTGAAATCTCACTGATTCAAATAGCTAGAATCCGGTCACTGACAAACAGTGAAAAGTTACTTATCCATTCAGTGAAAGTTTCACTTTTGAGAGTTGGCAGCACTGCACCACGTTAATTTAGTAGTCATAATAAAATAAGATTTTAGTAGATTCAATGAAATAATCATAGTAAAAACTTAAACCCATAAATGTGATAAAATGTTTAGAAATGTGAAAAGATTTGATGCTTTTAAATTACAAAAAACTTCACATATTTCTTTACTATCAAGATTCGACTGTCATGTACACACCCGTCAAGTAAGTACTTTTTATACGAGTTAGAGTATAGCCCTACAAGATTGCCATGATAAGTTTTTGAATTTTCTTGAAAAATCGAAATTTCAAATTCGATCACATAAATAATAATGAAAAATAAAAATTTCATTTTGTGGTAAAACTATGCAAGATGCGAAAAAAGATGTGAAGACACAAATTGGGGGCCAAAAAAAGATCTACAAATTTCTTATTAATTACTTTTTGATACAACGAGTAGTTTTTGTTTTATTCATTAAAAAACAACATTAAAAATAAAATAATAAAATTTTTTGGACAAACGACACAAGCTACGAAAAAAAATTAATAGACAAAAGTTTTTCACCCTAAAAAGATCTATAAATTTGTTCTTAATCATTTTTCGATGGAACGCGTAGTTTTTGCTTTAATCATAATAAATGAAATTAAAAATAAAATTGTTTGGACAAACGACACAAGCTACGAAAAAATGTGAATAGAAAAAAATTGTGCACCCAAAAAAGATCTAAAAATTTTTAATTAATCACTTTTTGATAGGACGCGTACTTTTTATTTTAATCGCAAAAAATAACATTAAAAATAAAAAAAAAATTGAAAAAAGGACACAAGGTACAACAAAAATTAATAGACAAAAGATTTTCGCCCAAAAAAGAGATCAAAATTTGTTATTAATCAATTTTGGACAGGACGCGTAGTTTTTGTTCAAATCGTAAAAAATAACATTGAAAATAAACAATTTATTTTTTTAGAAAACCACACACGGTACAATAAAATGTTAATTAACAAAATTGTTTTTTTATAGGATGCGCACTTTTTTGATTATAAAAATAAGACAATACAAATACATTTGTTTTAATATCAATGCATATTATGAATTTTAATAATATAAATTTATTGAAATGATTAAACTTAATACGAAATAAAGTACAAATATTAAAGTAATCATGAAAAATAAAATTTGTACTTTATTTTATAATATCTGAATAAGCAGTCCCAGACCGAGGTACAGAAATAAATATAATATACATTTGATATAATAGAGCTAAACTCCATAGAGAAAAGTTCGCATTTTGGACTAAATCGAGTGACATTTTAAATGGTCTGTGCACAAATATGGAGAAAGTTCAAAGACCGAGGCGCGCAGCGCAAAGCGTGAGATCCAACAGACACGCGCCCAAACTTGTGAGCCGCGCGCATAGCGGGCAGATTTTTTTTCGTATAATCAGTCAATATAATTATGATAAAGTGAATTGATTACTTTTTTATTTTAACACAACTCTTTATATCTGTTGCTTTATTTTTAGTCGCTGAGAAGAAAATTAATTGAAATACAGACAAAGTAGCTTAATTTAAATTGGATTTTAGCAAAAGCGGATATACGTTTCATTATCTTTTATACAAACAAAATAATGCAATTTTTTCAAATCTGTCCTACATAGGGTTTTAAATCCCTGTTCTCAGTTACATTTTAAAATAAAAG
Source organism: Andricus coriarius (assembly GCA_932066315.1). Taxonomy (NCBI): domain Eukaryota; kingdom Metazoa; phylum Arthropoda; class Insecta; order Hymenoptera; family Cynipidae; genus Andricus; species Andricus coriarius. Next base: position 15,187 of record CAKNWT010312946.1, on the reverse strand, counting down.
ATGGATAACATTGCACTATATAAACAAAATAAAAATTTAAATGAGCCAGAAAGACGTGCCCTTATATGAATTGTTATAAGTGCAGAAAGAGAAGTACTTCAAAATATTGATTTATTTTCTTAGTGCACCCATTAAATAGATCGTATTGGAATCTATATGAATACATTATTAACCCTCAACGGGTACACATATAGCTGATGCTCAGAGGGTACACACCGACTCTCGGTCGGGTCACTGTTCTCTCAGATTTTTTTACCTGATAGCTCTATATTTTATCATCAAAACTATAGAAATACATATTTTAAGATGGGACTCATATAAAAAATGTACACAATTTGAAAAAGTCAACTTCGTTTTGGCATTATCGACTTATTTTGGTATTACTGTCGTAGTTTGGACAGCATTCTCACATAATTCTAAGAACAAAAAAGTAGCAATTAGATATACTTAGTCTTAGCACGTTTCAACAAAGTCTTTTAAAATTTTCTTTGTTATCTAGTTATAATTTATATTCTAAATTTACCAAAACAATTTTAATATCAAAATAATTGTAAAGGAAGTAATGGTAAGAAAAAATAAAATAAACATACTTATTCTGAAGAACTAAAATTAGGAGCTAGGTAAAATGTCGAACATTTTACCTAGCTAGCTAGGAGGGTACCTCCTAGCTTGCTAGGAGGGTACTGAGAGGTTGGCTTTCTGAAGCATCTTCTAGACGGTCATGGAGGGGGGTAAAGGGGCCGCTCCCGACTGAGAGACGGGTGTACCCGTTGAGGGTTAATTCATTTTGGCCAAAAATATCAGTAGTTCCCTTTCTGCACTTAGCGATTCATATTTTTTTAAACGATATCCCAAAAATTCATCACAATATATACGTTTTTCAAATTATAAAGCCGCCGAATATAAAACATGTATTTTATCACGTGATATAAGTTGTTACATGCCCTTAAGAGCGATATTAAAACTTGCAGATTCTCTAAACTTGTATTGACGTAGTTTAACTTTGCATGATACCCTACAAAGTTAAACTCCATCAATAAAATATTTTGAAGAGTCGGGAATTGGAAGCGCGAAAAGTTTCGTGAAAGTTTAACGACCTCAGTGCACTGAATACTCTGTTTTATCGGGTAAGTAGTTTTTGCATTGCATCGTAAGTCCATGAAAACTATCCAGAACTTTTTCAGAATACTGACCAAGTTTGGATAATTGTTCAGTGGGAGTTTCTCCGAGTCCTCAAGTTATTTCCTTCCTCGAGCGAAAAGACAGTGAAAAACAGGGGGGTTGTGCAAATAAAGCGTCAACTTTCATCGACAGACGCGCTTGTTGGGAGAAAAGAGTTAAGGTTTAAAAACTCGAGGAGAGTTAAACTTAAGTATTTCTTTATTGGAAGTAAATAATGCGACAGATGTAGGAAGGGTGCAAGTAAAGTGCCCTGAATGAGAATGATAGATTGCACTTCACTACCCCACTGGCACACTTAGCATTAAAGGGCAGAAACCATTGTGCTTGCAGACTATCACATCCTACCTATTTTGGAATCTTGGCAAGGTAGCCAAGTTAGACCGAATCCCGATTGGCACAGATTTCCCATCATGAATACTTCCATTATCTTGCAATAATTTCATCTGCGATTCCAAGAAACTTATTGACATACATTTCTAGTTGAATTACACAAATCAATCGTGGATACATATATTCAAATGTGGACTTTATATATTTAATTTTTTTGAGATATTGGTATGCCATCTTTTTTAGCTGATGCGTACCCCTAGAATAGATATTTTTAACGGTGCGCGAAATTTATAAAGTTAAGCTAGGTTACGTATAAGTTGACGGTGAACTTGAAAAAAAAACTTTTAATTAAGAGTCTCAGGAATGGTAACTCAATGCTGAACCTGAATATAAGTTTTATGAAAACTTAATTTAAATATTTTGGACGTTGATACGGAATGTTTTCAAGATTATTCCATGCCTAATTTAAAAAAAATTTAATCAAATAAATAAAATAGAAAAATAAATAAAATCTAATAACACATTTATATTTGTCTCATTGCATTCATTTATTCAGAAAATCCAGAGTTTCAAAAATAAAAACATAAGAAAAAACATTTAATTCTTGAAAAACACTGAATAATGAGCTAAAATAATAATTTATGGACACTTTTACTTGCCAGGGGATGCATGAATTGATATTCCTAAAACTTAAAAAAAATTAGTTCATTAGTCCAAAGCTTCAAATTAAAAAAAAAACGTTCTTTCAAGTTCTTAAAAAAAATTCACCAGGCGTAACAGGAACTTTTTTAGAAAATTCCAAAGTACAGGGTAAAGTAAAAATTCGAATTTTCCGATGGTGACCTATAAATGGCTACAGTTTTTCCAGAATATTTATTTGTTAATTAAGAACAGGCTTTCTTTAGATTTTAGATAGTAACTTTCCTGGAGAAAAAAATATTTACGATATCCTAGCCGCAACAGGGAATTTTCTAGAAAATTCAAAAGTTCGAGGTAAGTAAAAATTCGAATTTTCCTATGGTGGCCTTTAACTCGCTATAGAAAACAATATATATCTGAAATCCAAGAGGCAATAGGGAATTTTTTAGAAAATTTCGGAATTTAGTGTTTCTTTCACAACATACTTTCTCTGGACTTCAGATAGTAACTTTCCTGGAGAAAGCAATATATCTGAAGTCCTAGAAGAAACAGGAAATTTTTTAGTCATTTTTGAATTTCGGGTTAAGGTGAAAATTCGAATTTATCGATGGTGACTCAAGGAGAATGTCAGGTCAGTAATAGTTTTTGGGTTTTTGGTATAGCATAAATAAATAGATAAATTAGCATTAAATTTGTGCATGGTATCTCTTAAGAGGAATATGTGGCGATTCCAGGTTCACGCATGTTTCCTAAACAATGTTTGTGTAGAAAATAAGCATAAAATTTCATCTGGAGTACCTTGAGAATAACCCGAATAATAATAAAATTTTTAAAATGTAAAATTATATAGCTGTCAAAACAGAAATTTAAATGATTTATTGATCTATTTATTTATTTTATTTTTGCAGAGTTGGAAACAAAAACAAATTGCTAAAACGCACTCATGACGTTGGAGTATCGTTAAAAGTATACCACAAGAAAAGAGAAAAACTAATTCTTCGTCGACTCGTAACATGCGAGGTAGGAAAGCAGCTAATGTAGAGAAAAAAGTTTATAAAAAGTCAACAGCTTCGAAACTTTTGTACTCTACATTATAGTGATTCAGTACTTCAATAAAATAAATAAAGGAATAAAAAAGGATTCTTACATAAAAGATCATTTCTTCGCTGTATATAAAATTCGTAAAAGGATAATAAATACTGAATGCAAGAATCAATGATATTGCAGTTGAAATATCATACCTGCCTTGCATGAACTTTGACAATTATTATTAGGAATGAAAAGATGTTAAAATTAAAATGAAAAGTTTCAAAATAAACGTGATCTAGGAATAGGTCGAGTCTTTGAAACTTTTTCAATGAGAAATTCCACAATTTTCCTGGTTCTGCGACAAGTATTCATGAAAGCAGATTAATTTGACTCGTTCAACTATTCTCTCCCTCTTTGCGACGTAATCGAATCTTATATTCGTCCTGCAGGCAATTGCCCGAGCTTCATGAACCCTCTAACGGAACGTAGAAAGGAAGGATAATTAATCTTTCCTTTCGGCGGAAATATCGAATATAAAACTTTTGAAATTTTGAATAAGAATTGAATAACCGTGAGTTATTCTCACAGACACAATTAGGTTCAGAAAACGTAATCTTGGTATCACTTAATATACTTGCTATCAAGCAAACAATTATGCAAAAATTGAATTTTTTAAGCTTATTAAATTTTCTCGTTTTCACTAATGAGAACAATTTTTCGGAACAAATGTTCCCTGATAATTCAAATAAAAAAAGAGAATTTGCCACTGATCAGGAAATCGATTGGGAAGTAGACGGGACAAGAAACGTAATAACAGCGCCTGGAGCAGAAGTCTGAACACTATTTCACAATGATGCATGATTACGAATCCACCCTCGCGTACGGCTCTGTCACATCTGCCTATAATCGATGCGCCGATACGAGAAAACTGAACAGAAGAGACATTCTCTCTCCAGTAACTTTCTCTGTTCACGTGCGAATTCGTAAAGCCGCATAGCTGAAAAACACCATTTTTTAAATTCTTTTCACCTCACTCAAAGCATTTTTTCAATGGCCCTGAAAACTGAAAATTTAAGCGTTGTTATTTCCCCTTCTCATCGGTTTTTAAAAATATTTCTCAGGGCATTCAAATTTTACAATTCAAGTCTTCAAAACTGAATATTTTTTAATTTTAGGCTTTTAAGACTGAAATGTAAATTCTAGCTCATAAAGAAACGACTTGAAACAGCAAATCAAGTGAGGGAACGTCCAGTGATTTGAAATTATTTCAACAGATTTCCAGGGCTTTTAAGGTCTTTCAAATTAGTACAAATTATTTCAAAGTACTACCAAATTTCTACGAAATTTTACAAGATTTCGAGTGCTATTTAAAGATTTCATGAGATCTCAAGAAAATTCAAAAGACTTCAAGTGATTACAAAAGTTTCATAGGATAGAATTTAAAATGATTTAAGAAGATTTCAAGAGCTTGAAGAAATTACCGCTTACAATTTCAGAGACAATCCTAATTTTTCACGGTATTTTACAAGATTTTAAGAGACTTCAAAGAGTTTGATCAGATTTCCATAAATGTGACTGGAATTCAAAGGATTTCAAGCGAGATACACAGAATAACAGTAGGATCATTTTTGTTGCAGCTCATTTGCTATGTTCTCGATATAAAATATTTTTTTCTCAAAATCAGAATACTTCAAGTGTGAAACTATAACATGAAAGTAGCTGCATTCTCATTCTCCGGTGTCTTATTTTTATTGCAACTCAAAACAACACCAAATAGGTGTTCTTTTGCGAATCGGTATTTTTCTGTGTGGAGTAAGCGAATAAAAGATGATAAATCCATTTTTTGAAAAAAATGAGTTATGCATATGGTTTTAGCATTTTAAAATCCGTATATTTTGTACTAAAGTGTTCAATCTGTTATAAAAACTGCACAACTCCAAGCTAATTATACCATTAAGCCATTTCCCTTTCGGGAAATAAGCGTGAATCACTCGATGCAGAAGGGAGAAATGTGGGGAAGGGCACTGATAGAAATAATAATGTTGATTTAGCCATATGATCGTTCGTTGAAAAATTACGAGTATATTTATAATATAATACGTGTACTTCAATAATAAAGAGTAGGAAATGCACTTACTGAAATATGGTAAATACAAGTTACTTATATTTGTGGTACAAAAATGTAATATATGTGTTGCTATTGTATGAAATGTGTAATTCTATTAAACAGGTGCTTGAGGGAACTATCTCTGAAATGTTGCCGTTTAGCAATACCCTATGTATGACTGATTTACCCGACTCGCTTTGTTTAGTTTACAACAGGCGCATCTTGATCGCACCTGCGCGTCTACTTTCGTAAGCAACAAGAATCGGATGGCCAAAACAGACATCCTGTATGGCTATATCTATACCAGCAATAAAATAGAGTTAATTTAATCATAAATATTGTTGTACCGCTCATACATTTCTATCAGTGGGGGTGTAGAGTTTTAGATTTATCTAGAATTTCCACGTTATTCATTTAAATAATACGTTCGTTCCGCAACACTGCTCCGACCCAGGTTGCTGATCAATTTCTCTAGCGATCACCCCTAGTGAAGAGCCTCATAAAGTCGTCATGTGAGGCTCTCCACTTGGGGCCATTAGTATCCAAGGTCTTTTGTTTCAGGTGTCATTCACTCCACTAACAATCTTCTATAAACTATTTGTCGCCACACTTTTCTGCCCTGGCATACCTCTCTAGGTTCCTTCACGTCCATGTATTTTCTCATGCAAGCTCTTGTGTTTCTATGGCTTCTTATGTCTCTTCGAATTAGGGTCTCATTAACACATTCTAACCATTCTTTTCGCGGTTAGCCTTTGGGTACACTGCCATTTACTTTACCTAGATACACTTGTTTCGTTAGTCGTTTATCTTTCATCCTCTCAAAACGCCCAAACCATCTTAGCAAATTTATTTCACATATGTCAACTAATGTCTCCTCCACACCACATTCTTTGAGGATTATCTCATTACTTAATTTGTAAATTCAATAATTCGATAATATTGAATAACCAGCTATGTAGATGCTTTCCTCTGTATGATCCTATTTGGATATTTTAAAAGTTTTTAAAAGATTTCAAAATATTTTAAAATTAGTACGGCATTTCAACGGATTTTAAAGAATTTCAGGTGATACCGATGTATTTTCATGAATTTTGAAGGATATCTAGGAATTTTAATGGGATTTAGAGGATTCAAAGATATTTAAAGAGATTTCGCGGGATTCCAAAAGATTTACAAATATTTCAAAGGATCTTAAGTGGTTTTAATATATTTTAAGAGATTAAAAGTGGTTTTCATGATTTAACGGGGTCTCGTAAGATTTCAAAAGATTTAACGAAATTTTAAAGGTTTTGTGAATATTGTAAACGATTTTAAGAGATTTTAAGGGATTTTCCAGAATTTTAATGTAATATAAAGGATTTTAATGTTTTTTAATATATTGTAAGGGATTTCAAAATATTCCGAGATTTCAAGTAATATCAAAGATTTTCACATTTTTGAAACGGTTTCAAGAGATTTCCAGGGGGCCTAATAGTTTTAAAGATTTTTCAAGGGATTATGTACGATATCCATCGAATTCAAACGACTTTCACATGATTAAAAAATGTTTGAGGGATTTGCAGAGTTTTCAAAAGAATTCACAGAATTTTTAAGTATTGAAAAGATTTTCAGGGATTCTACGAGATTTCATGAAAGGTGTACATTAACGGATGCTCCCTGAGAAAAAATGTTAATTACAATTTACGTTAGTTGTAAACAAAGTAAATAATTTTTTTATTACCGAAGGAAATTTAGGAAAATTTTGCACGATAGCTGTTGGAAAATGGTAAATATTTCTCGAAGTGAAAAAAACAAGTTTTGAAGATGATGCAGTGATTTTTATACACTTGAGGAGGAAAAAAAGTTAAGGTATCTTAAACATGTTAAAATTCACCCCATCTAGTACGGTGGACCCCACCCGATTATAACCGAGCCAACTGAGACGGAAAAGTTATACACAGCGTGAAATACTATGTATGATTTTCATTTGTTTTATGACAGTGTCTAGTCGCCCCGAAAAATCGGGGGAGTTGGAAAAGGGAATGGACCCGTCGTCCCGAATATTCTGGATGACTTGTCAAGCTGATGAAAAATATTGAACTAGTCATCTCAAACGAAGATTATATACATAATAATTCCCAGTATGTATAACTTTTCCACCTGGGAAGCGCTGCTTAACTTCGCCGTGATCGAATGAGAAGCCTTAAACATTCCGTATGCCCAAACGGACATATTATCTCGATACTTGATTTATTGTTATTAATTACTCATTACTCATGCTAAGAATGAATAAAAAATGGATAAACTAGCTGTGAATTCGATCTCCGATGTTTCCACTTTGTTTGTGTTAATAAGTGTATTGTGCTCATTTCATGAGCACTTTGCTTGTCCATTATGATTAATTAGCAAATATATTTGCTTCTTTATAGAGGAAGCATTAATGATTTTTTTCAGTATTTCAAATTAATAATACAAATATTTTTAAATATTAGGGGATGCTTACCATACAAATACAAATAGTCCAATCAATTCGTTAATGGAGCCTTCTATTCGTGCACCAACTTTAATTTATGTCAATGAAAACAATTTTACTGTGAGAAAAAAATTTAAAAAATGTTATAAATAACCATAACTTTCTTACTATTTAATAGAATGTAATAATATAATAGGTCCATCGATTAGTCTCGAATTAAAGAGTCTTTTATTCCTACATCAACTTCAAATTATGTCAATAAAAAAAGCTGTACTATAAAACCGATTTAAAAAATATTATAAATGACCATATAACTTCCTTAAGTTTGAATAAAATATATTAATGTCATAGGTCAGCTGATTCGTTTCGAACCAACGAATCTTTTATATCCTCACATTAACTTTGAATTATGTCAATGAAAAAAGTTTTACTATATAAAACGCATTTTGAAAATATTATAAAGCACTAAAAAAATGTAATATAAACTTTTAGAAATCCTTGCATCAGTTAGCAAATATTGGTGCTGAAAACAAAGCCACCGAACGTCATCAATTTATCTATAATTGTCTTTTAAGTTATCGTGTTAAAAAAGGGCCATTATGAACCGTTTAAGCTCAAATTTTAAGGACATTTGTTATTGGGATCCTAAACAAATTGTTTTAAGCGGTGGGACAAGAACTAGAAATCGATTTTTCACGCATAAAACATTGGACCACTTTAATACGTAAGCCAACTTTAGCGAACGTAATTTGGAAAATTTACGAGCGGTTGAGAGGCGGTTTAATAAGAGTCCAAGTAATTCAGCCAAAGTTAGTGGCGTGTTAAGACCCGTTTCCTCTATGGACTTTGGGAAAAGTCCCCAAGTACCGAATTATTTCCACGACGTTTTCAAGTAAAATGCAAACTCTCATTAATGAAAATCTCCTGCGATGAAGTGAAAATTACCTGATAATGAAACCAAGATTAAAGTTCGATTTTAATGTATCCAAGGCTATAAAATGTTCTTGCTGTGAGAGCAGAATAAAACTAAAACACAGTTTCTCAATTTTAGTCAAAGAAGTTTTACAACTCATTCGCGAGAAATACTAAATTAACTATAAAGTTTAATTGCTGCTTCAAAGTTCTGCAAAGGTGAATATTTCATTTCGCTGAAAATACTTTATTGGTGGTGCTTTTAACCTCATTCACAAGCTTGACTTTTACCAAACGGAAAACTTGTACTCATGAATGATAAAAGTTTCAGATCGCAAAAGAAAAAACTTGGGTACAATAACAATATTGCGTACATCCACAATTCTAATCAACTACGCAATGAACTTTGATATTTCTCCAATCAAATTTTTCACTCAGGAACCTTTCCTAATTATCAGATTAAAAAGGAATCAACTTGGTCTACTGAGGAAGATAATAGAAATCCCGACAACGCTATTAACTTTGATCATGTTAAGATAACCGAATTGCTCTTAATATGGTGTCCTCGAACAAGGATTCCTGTTTATCAGCTCAAGACACTCTTTCGCCCTTTACTCTTCGTCATTTCATTTACGCTATGAGGCGAGAAAAATTATTTCAGTCGTAAGACGTGACGCTAATACTGAAATACTTCAGTAAATTACGTAACCAATTTAAATTTTCGCGGAGATATAAATTCAATAAATTAGTTATCTCAGCAAAAGCAATCTAAACTAGGCTCTAAAGAATATATCAAAAGATGAACGTTAAAAGCTTATAAATATTCCTTTACAAAAGTGGAATACATTTTATCTGAGAAAGAAAGTGTATTCAAGCTATTTAAATATTGAGGAAAAGTATGAATAACATCCGTTTAATAGAGTCAACCTCCCATTATAGAGAGAATAAGAATATGATCTTGTGTTATTGAAGAACACTCTGAATTTCGCACGTCATTATTAATTAAAACTGTATACTAAAAGATACTAGAAAAGTTTAGAAAATTAATATTATTTTATCAGGATCTGTATGATTTTACCAAGAGGGCCGGTTTAGAATAAGTTTTGAAGGAAATACCTTGAAATAAAAAGTCAAAACACTATGTGTATCAGAAAAATGAGACATATATGACGTTTAAACCAAAATTTAAAACAAATGAGGACGAACATTTTAAATTAAAATATTACGAATTATTTGTTCTAATTTTAGATCTTAGCAGAATCCAAGGAACAATCAGCACAGTTTTGACAAAAATTCGATTAAATTCTATGCAAATTTACCTTTAAACTAGGCCCAAGAATTTTTTTTATTTAGATGTTTTTCGCAACATTTCTAAAAAAAGTTGTAAAAAATACTTCAACCGAGTATCATTGGACGCAGAAGTGTTATATCTTTGATTGTCCTTTAAGCAAAAAAAACGCAATTTGTTTTATTATCAAAATTAGATGATTTTATGCAACAAACAAAAGCCAGATAGTCCCATACTTCTTGCTGGTAGTGTATATTGAAAAAAGGTATTAAAAAAGTTAATTGTACTATTAATTGTTATTGATATTTCATTTATACAACAGTGCATTATGCGTCACTGTGGTTGTAGAGCACGCTTCATTTGTTTTATTTTGTTATTGTTCTTAAGCATGCACAAAAATGTTTAATATAAAATATTCGCTCTTCAAATTAATCATCACTCAAAATGAAACATACAAAAAGTATAATGAAATTTAAAAAAATTAACTGAAAAAACCTCAACCTTACACGCGTTGTTTTAAAATAGTATAAAAATTATCAAAATAAATACTAACATGAATAAAAAGTACAATTTAAAGAAAAAAAACTTTTAATTAAAAATTTGTCTGAACAAATAAATACTTTGATGTTCAGAAAAAACGGCTCTATTGACTAACGCAGTATCCATCTGACAGCTAGCGGAAAAATTGGTGATTAGCCACATGTAGACTTTTGGCATATTCGGACTTACAAATCCCGGTTTTATTGAAATTTTAAGCATTTTGATCAGCTTTTTGGATCCTCCTTCATAGTTTCTAAACACGTTTTAAGTAATAAGCGTGAAAATGCGTTATGGTTACTACAATCACTAGCGGCATTATTAATTCCCCTATCAACTGCGCTAAACAGACTGATGTTTACTTTCGATGCTGTCCCAATCAGAATGCCTCATCTTCCCGCAAAAAATTTAAAATGTATACTTTTTAAACATTAAAAAAAAAATACAAACTTACTTGAAAAAACTTTCTTCAAGTAATTATATTCTATCTTTAGTACTCTTTTAATTTCACCAGCAAAAAAATATATTTGAAAATATGCAACAACCCAATTTCTGATCTGCAAAATGACTCCGACATGTCAGGATTAAGGTAGAGTTGACTTCATTAATAATTCCTTTTCTCTTGCTCATTACTCTGTTTTCCTTAAATATGCTAAAGAGGTAGGGTGTGCCGTACAGAGAAGCTTCTGCACCACGTATATGCGAGAGTAGGTACTGCCATACAAACAAGGACTTCGTTGACGTCGTATGCATAATTCAGTGGTAGACGACGTCGATGTTCGCAGACAGATTCGTGATAGTTATGCATATGTTTTCTATCGGCACCAAGTACCTAACACTATATTGCGCCAATACGCGAGCAAAATTAATGGATTTTTGTAACACAAAGCAATCACAGAGTTCACAGCCCAAAATTGCCTCAAAACAAGAGAAATAGGGTGATTTTTCACGAAAATAGGGGAATAATTTAAAAGAAAATTAATGTCGAAATATAATACATAATGTAAGTCGACATACATTATATTTTCAACAAAATAGTTCAATTTTATCTCAAAAAAGATGAATCAATCCAAAAGGACGACTTTTCTACCCAAAAAGACAAATCTTTAACAAAACAGTTGAATTTTTCACCAAGAACTATAAAAAAGGCTTGAGGACTTTCTTTAAGACAATGATCAAACTGATCGACAACTTCAGCAAATAGCGAATGATTTTAATCGAAAATTACACAATTCTTAGCATATATTTCTAATCCTGCAATTTTCAACTATTTAAATATGAAATCAAACCATTTTGGATGTTTCATTATGACAACAAATTTAACATGGCATAACTATTAAAGCTTTTCATTTGAACAAAAGGTGCAGAATTTCCAAGGGTTCAATTTAAAAATCTGAATATTTGAAACTGTCCACTTCAAAATATTTCAATTGAAGCTTTAGATTTAAAATCAATTTTTTCAATTCACAATTTAAGCTTAAAACGCTATGGATTTGGAATTATCTAGTTGATCAAGTGTTGATATGTGAAGGTAACATATTTTCTAATTGTTAACGTTCCGAATTAAACAATAGAAAATTGTGGCAGATACCAACAAATTGAAATTGCCAGATTCAAGTCTTCAGAATAAAACTATTTTACAATATTAGTCCTTAAAATGGAATAAATTGAATTTAGATGTGCTTTAAACTGCTCTTAGTTATTATTATATCTTATTATATAAATTACTAATTTCGAACTTGAATCATAGCTATTTTAAAGAAATTAAAAACAAACTAGTTCAATCTTACTAGATTTCATATCATTTGATTTGAAGTTAAATTTACAATAATTAGTGAAGTTTTTTTGCAAAAACTTATATATTTTTTCTTCGGGAAATAAATTCACTTTTTTTGCCCGTTTTTGCAGCCTCATACAATTTCTGGTAATTTTCCGGTCCAGCAGCCACCGCCTCTATTTCTCAAGTAGGAATAAGCACGAATGGAACATTAATCAATTGAGCTGATATTACATCTAAAAAGATTAAACTAGGATAATATTAATAAACAAAGTGAAATTGGATCCAAAAGATGAAGTATAATTTATATGCAAACTATAGGTTTAATCACACTCTGTAAAATTCAAGGATACGCCCCAATTTTATGCATATGTAAAATAAATTCATGAACCGTGATATTAGAAGAATATTTACTTCACGATAAAAGTCTAGCTTGAATGCCGGAATATCAATATGGAACTATGCCACTCGATGCTTTGATACACGTGTTCAAAAGGCACCGGATAAAAAGGCAAGCTTTATGGGCTCGCGTGAAGATATTGCACATTTTATATCCGTACTTACAAAAATTCAATATCAAACATTGCATGTATGTCCGCATAGCAACTACTGGACTTCATAAATAAACAATGAAGCATTGATATAATTAATAGAGTACAATTTTTAATAACAGAGATAATTTAAAATTTGTTCTTTCAGAAATGATTGAAAATTCACTTTATTTTCACAATTTAAATACATACGCGTCGAAACTTAAGAAAATAAAAAATTTCCTGAAAATAGAAAGTGATACTTTCACCAGATGTAAATTTATCCTCCAGAAAATTCTTTGCTAAGTCTCCATTATTTTATCTATCAATTATTTTCGAGCGAATATAATACAAGATAGCGTACAGAATGACTAAAGGATCCAACCCTTCGGATTCAATTTCAGTGTTGACGCGAAAAGCTCGCGGATTTTTACTTTAAATCACGAGGGAATCACCTAGAAGCGTATCTTGCCACAGTAGAAGATATGAGAAGCTGGTAGAAAAGAAAAAAGCAGAAGAGCTGGAGTTAAAAGAGGTAGATACTGATGAAAAGAGCAACAGCGTTATCATCTGGCGTGATTGTATCCTTATTCCTTACATACACACGATGGTCAGACCACGAAATAGTCGAAAGCAGGGGTGAGATAAAAACATGAAATGGACATTACTTGCCTTCAACGCAGTCAGAATACAGATTTCAAATGGTATTACAGATACAATATTTCATCATACGAATAGTACTAGAGCAACCAGCCATTTCATTCGCGTGTTTCATGTAGCTATAGTGCTATAATACTAAAGGGGCCGTAAAGTCAAAATATTGTTTTCAATTTCATTTAATAAATGCATACTTCACAGCCGAAAATGCTATTTAAAAAGAATTATTAACGTACGTACCATTTTGAATTCAATATGACACGGTTTATATTTCTAAGATTTCAAGTCGAAATATATTTCATTTCCCAGATAATAGTTGAATTTTCAACCCAAAAAGATTTCCGACCAAAAATAGCCGAATTTTCAACCTACCAAGATAAATTTGTAATCAAATGGTCGAAGTTTCAATTAAAAAAGATTAATCTCTAACCCAAAACAGTTGCATTTTTAATCAAATAGTTCAATCTTCAAGCCATGAAGACGAATTTTGAACAAAATAGTTGCATCCTCAGCTAATAAGGTGAATTAAAAAAAAAGTGAATTTTCAACCCAATACTTGAATTTTTAGCTTATAAAGGATAAATTTTCAATAATAAATGAAACAGTTAAATTTTCAGAACAAAAATTAATTTTTAACAAGAAAACGAATATTCAACAAAATAGTTCAATTTTCAACCAAAAAAGTGAATCTTAAAACAAAATGAATTTTTAACAAAGTAATTCAACTTTCAAGCAAAAAATATGAATTTTTAGGCAACAGTTAAATTTTTCACCAAAAGGATAAATTTGCCACCAAGAAGAGTAACTTTTTACCAAAAAATACGAATTTGGAAAAAAATACCTAAAGTTTCAACCAAATCGTTAAATTTTGTAGTTCAATTCATCAAAAAATATGAATTTACAACAAAATAGTTCAATTTTCTGCCAAAATAGTTGAATGTTCAAACAAAAATATGAATTTTTAATCATGAAAATTAACCTTCTACCATTAAAAAGACTTAGTTTTAACAAAATACAATCGTTTTTTAATCAAACTTGTAATTTTATAACAAAAAAAGATTAAGTTTTTGCCAAAAGAGATGAATTTTCAATCAAAAAGACGAATTTTCTACAAAAATTACTTTTTCAATCCGAAAATATAATGAATTTTTAGTAAAAAAAATAATAATTTTCAATGAACCAGTTTAATTTTTTACAAAATTGTTGAATTTTTAAGCCAAAAGGACAAGTTTTGTACAGTTCGCATTAAAAAACGAGAAAATGAGGAAATACGGAAATAGGGAAAAGAGTGTGAAATCTATAAACGCCTAAGATAAAACAAAAAACGTACAAACATAATATCTAGATACTTTACTTGTAAAATAAAATAACTGATTTTCCTTTTTTAAGCATTTCAAAAAATTCGTATACTTCTATTTTCGATGTGTGATGTCATATTCTGCATTAAGCAACCCCCTCGCTACGTCAAAAATCATCAGAAAGTCTGTCAACTCTCCTCTCCCCTTGCCGGGTGTCGTAGTTTTTGAACGGCCCTTGAGCCGAATCGTGTCGAAAAAATGTTCTCTTTTGTTTCACAAACAAGTTTAAATTTTCTGCAACTCCATCCAACCATATCATTTTTAATAGTTTAAAAACTTCCCAGAGTAAAACAGAGGGTACGTGCCAAGTCGATTTTAAATTGTCTATAGAGAAGAAGTATTATTCTAAATCTGGATAAATATACCGAATCCGAATTTCCCTTAAAGAA
>CAKNWT010312945.1:0-20610 GCA_932066315.1 Andricus coriarius | reverse complement strand
CGATTCTTTTTAAAATTCAAGGACTTACTGAATTTTTAATACTTTGGGTACTTTTAAGGCCTTGCCGTACCTCTTAACATTTTTTTAAAATTCTCAAAAATTTAGGAAATTTTTTTTACACCGAAAGACACAAAATGAGGGGTTCAGACTTTGAAAAATCAGAAAAATAATTTTTTTGGACCACACTAGTGTACATGTATAACCAACGTCAATAATAAAATTACACTACAAGAAAGGTATAAATTTTATGCATTCGAACCTTATTAAGAGCCAAACCTATATGGTCTGGAGGCTTAATTTACGTGAGGTAAGAGAGATAATAATGACGGATCAGGCCAGGTTATATGTAGAAAAGTGAGACCATAATTGAAGAAAATTCCAGATGATAAATTTCTTTAAAAATCACATTTTCTTAGCGTGGACTTTGTCAGGACGCCGTTGCATTGCAAATCCATATATGGGGCAGAATAGGTCAAGTGTTCCCACCTAAAATTATTGTCAATATACAGGGGCCTGAAGTTTTCACATTTGCAGGTGCTTTTTCACCATCACGTTAGTGTAACTTCTTTTTTGCAACAACCACCTCAAAAGTTGACCTCTTCATGCTTCTAAATGGTGTCTAAAGGACCTTATTTGAGCAGACTGTGCGCGAAACAATTTTCGCGAATGCGCAGTTTGAAGATGGCTTACTTTAGGCACTGGTGAAAAAGCTGCGCATGCGCACTTTCGAGGTGAGGTACTTTAGACACTGGCACAGGTAACTTTAAAAACTAGTGTTGGTATCTTCTTGAAATAAATTTTGATTTAACTTTAACAAATCTTATAATGATTGAAGTTTTGTTTTCAAGGTTTCTTGGCCGTTTTCGTCCGTCGTACAAAAGGCACAGAAAAAGGGCATAAGACCCAAAAAGTTTTTTTTCATAAATTTTTTTTACATAATTTCTTTTAACCAAATTTTTGTTCTCGAACATTTTTTTTCAACATTTTATTCCAACAAATTTTTGTCCAGAATTTTTTTTACTTATGTTTTTCAAACATCTAATTTCAAAAAGAAAAAAAAATTTCAGAAATCTTTTTTCAACACTTTTTTTTTAAACTTTTGTTTTCAAAAAAATAGTTTACGAAATTTATAAATCCTTTCTCTCAAGATTAGTATTTTTCATTAACTCCTCCTAACACAACTTTTTCGGACGGGCATTGCAAAAAATAGCGTGTGATGAACGTGCGCATGGGTGATTGATAACTCGTGTAATTGCATCATTCGCCTGCGGCTCGAAGCATGAGTCTACGTTCCGGCTTACGCTGCAAAACTCACACTCGCACACATTCACCTACTTTGCTTTTTTAACCCTTGCTTGCCACACCTCCGCGGAGTAACACGCTTGCCACACTGGGGTGTCGGCCACCCCAGCCATAAAAACTGTAATTAAAAATTAACTATTGGATATTTTTCTTTAAAAATTGGTATGGATCTTCTCAAGAGCTTACTTTATAATATCACATAAAAAATATTATTTTATAGGATATTTCTAAAAAGCTATTTATTCTGAGGAATGAAGGACGAAATTTTACGAAAAAATTAGTTATGCATTTTCGCCAAAAAATTATTTTTTTATTTATGAAAAAAAAAATCTTTACATTATTTTTACTCAAAATGATAAAATACATTATCCTGGAGAAAAATTAATCAATTTAAAGTATTATTTTATACATCAACATCAACAAAGTCATTGCACATAGGTACGCTGTGCAGTTGACATACTGCACGCACAATGACAGCATGTACAGATTGTACAGCCTGACTTGCTTTTCCTGTCTTATTTTCTTGTGCAGATTTCACATCGACGTTGAGTTTTGAATACAACTCTCTGAAAATTTGCGCATTGAACTTTGAGTTTGAAAATCCCAGCAAAAAAATGAATTCCTTGAATTCTATGAATTTCGTGAATTCCATAAATTACGTGAATTCCGTAAATTTCACGAATTACGTGAATTCCGTGAATACCATGAATTCCGTGAATTCCATGAATTTAGTGCATTCTTGAATTCTTTAACCCTCAAACGGCACACTTCAACCCAGCATGCGTAAACGGCACACTAGTGCGAATTGGGTTTTTAGCAATGTTAATACTAAATATTTGATATATTGAACATATAATAAACATCTAGAATATATTACGCATATTTAATATAGTGGGGAAAAGCCGCTGCAGCTGTGCCAGCGTAAATGCCAGCAAAATGAAAATTTTTCCGGTGCGACTTCGCACCAGTGTGCCGTTTGAGGGTTAAATTGTTAGGATTCCGTGAATTCGATGAATTCATTCCACTTAAATATTCTTTCGAAGTTTCACTTCTACCGTGCGTCCCGAGCCACACACACATTTTTTAAAGAATATTTTTATTTTAACGTTGTGCAAAGTTACGCATCTTTAAAGTGAGCATGCGCGTCCATTGCGTCGACTCGCAAAATATACATGTTCCAAAGTGCGCATGCGCCATTATTATTCTCGCACAGTCTGTTGGATTGAAGAACTTTGCATATCATTTAGTGGCATGGAAGTCCTCACTTTCGACGCGGGTTTTGCAAAAAAATGAAACCCTCCGTGCCTGACATCAACCCGGGTGATTTAAGGAAAACAAACGTTAGCTCAACCTGTGCTTTATTGGTCCGGGCCTTCAGGAGTGAGTACTGGAGATATATAATGTTTAATGCATTTTTCTCTCCCCTGATATTAAAGTCAAGACCAAGTGTTTCAGCAACCTCCTCCGCTGCTTTGGACAGAAACGCTGCTTTTTCAACTTCTTCGTGTTTCCTGACCATTTACGAAGAGGGTCTCGTCCATGTGCGAATATATGTGCTTTACCCAGAATAATCCTTTTGTAAAGACATTTAAGATTCAGTATTCCGCGACCACCTTGACGGCTTGAGATGTACAATCGCGGAACAGAAGACTTAAGGTGCATGCTTTTGTTTATGTGCATAACTTTTCGTGATCCGATATCGAGGGATCTGAGCTCGTCCTTCGACCATGGAACCACTCCAAATGGATAGACTACTTTCGGGAAGGCAAGCATGTTCGGTGTAGATACTTTGTTCCTCGCCGACAGTTCGGAAGACCAAATCCATCGGATGGGACGTTTGTATCTACATCAGAGAGTATGCTCTCACGGTATTATACTGTAGTGAAGTATATATGCACTGTAGTAGTGTACTGTCACGGTAGTCTGAGTCTTCGGGGATGCCATAAAGTTTTCCTCGCTTCAAATAAACCTTGGCGCATTTTTCTAACCCGCACTCCATTTCAATATCCCGAGTGTACTTACCGACAATCCCTAGAGCTAGATCTAGCTGCTCTTTATTTTTAGCATAGATCTTAAGATCATCCATGTAAAATACATGAGTGACCTTATGCTTTCGATTTTCATGTTTCCCACAGAAGTACCCTTCGGAATGGCGAAGTGCGAGAGATAGTGGCAATAATGTAATGTAAAAGAGCAGAGGGCTCATGTTATTGCCCTGGCATCAATCTCTCTATGCATCTCACCATGTGTGGATGTACTTTCAAGCTTTTCAACAGACAGATGATAAGTCTATGAGAGGGTAAATCGAAAGCTTTCCGGTAGTCAGTCCAGGCAATTGACAGGACGGGCGAATGGGCTGCCGCGTCTTTGCAGACGCACCTGTCAATTAGAAGGTTCTCTCGGCATCCTGCTACACCTTTTTCAAGCCACGCTGTTCGTACATCTCTCTCCACATAGGCTCAATTCTGCGAACAATCTTGTCGTTTAGGACAGTTGTTAAGATCTTATACAGCGTGTTCAAACAAGTTATTGGCAGTGATTGATGGACATTCCTCATCAGATGTTATAAGGTTGTCGCAAATCTCCTTGAAGCGGATGATATTAGTAGTATCTGGTTTTAACTCCAGTGTTTTCGAGATCTTGTATACCTCTCTCCAAAATTTCTCTACTTCGTTGGGCTTGGGTAGCTTTTTGACAGGAACTGGGAGATCGCTGAAGAGGCGCGATGGACCAGCGAGAAACTGTTCATTCTCCCTGACTCGTCTCTCACTCTTCTGCGAACTTTCGAACCCTTTCCGTGAACGGTCTACCACATGTTATTTAATTCAATCTTCTTGTTCAATTGATGCAAGCGTATTTTCGTATTCTATCCATCGTCGGTTTTAGCCTTCGATTTGAATCAGCCAATGCTCTCGCAGCACCATAAACTGAACAATTGAGGGTCCAAAGGTCGGACTCTTCCGAGATATTCTCACGAAGGGAGGTATCAATTTCAGCCAGGTCTTGAGGCTTAGGAGAAACCTTGATGTAAATGTTCCTTCTTGTCCTGAAATCGCGATCATCTTTCGGGAGGTGCCGCCTTCCGTGATTTGTCTTAATGTCGCTTTCTCCTCTTTATCTGCGACTTGTTCATACAGCGGTTGGGGAAGTGCTCCGCGTACATATCCCTTTGCCCGGAGGTAGCCGACTTGATTTCGCAAAGGCTGTTGCGAAACGTGCTGAAGCTCTGGGTGTTTCTAGCACCACGGAGTGTGCAAATGCGCCATAAAGCCTCCATTGTCGGGTGCCTCCGCTTAGTGGTTATTTCTTCAGGGCCATCTCAGGAAAATTGGCTGCGACTGCTTATTAATTATTGTAACCATATTCAGCAGAAACCTTTGGTACAGGGACCCTCTATCCGCAACCTGAGGACGCGTCCGGTGGCCACCACACGCGTTCTCGGGCTGCGGATAGAGTATTTCTGTACCGAGGGTTTCTGCTGAATATAGTTACAATAATTAATAAGCAGTTACGGAAAATTGTCTAGACATGGTGCCGAAGGAATTAACCCCCAGAAGAAGGTGTAACATCCGTGCCACAAGCTGTATGGCACTTGGGTTAGGTGTGTTAAACGGTGACTCTGGGATACCAGGCGACCTCTCAGAGTATTGAGCCTTATTCTTGCAAGGTTTGAAACCTTTTCCTAGCTGCTCGTGGGAACAACAATGACACAACCAAACTAAAAAGTTGTAGATGCGGTTCAAAACGATCGAACGCGCAGAGCACCCGATAATGGGGTGAAAAACAGTACCGATCACCCTAGAATTCGGGGTGCTTAAAATAATTTAGATGGAAACACGACGACAACCCGTCGAAACGCTCACTTTGAATGGACGAAACAACTCAGCGCTTCAGCACGTTTCGCATCAATCATTGCCAAATCAAGTCGTCTACCTCTTGAAAAAGGGATATGTACGCGGAGCGCTTCCCCAACAGCTGTATAAAGAAGCTGCAGATGAAGAGGAGGAAGCGACATAAAGACCAACCCCGGAAAGCAGGCACATTTGGTAGACCGTTCACGGAAAGGGTTTGAAAATTCGCTCAAGAACTCAGGATCTACCATCACACACTGAAGTAGTCAAAGCTGCTGACAATCAAGCAGAATACGGGTGTTATCTGACGCAATGAGGAGAATACATAAGATGGAGAAATGGGTCAGCGAGAATCAACAGTTTCTCGCTGACTCATCGCGCCTCTTTAGCGATCTCCCAGTTTCACAAGTGTTCCACCCTTATGAAAAAAATGCAAAACTGCGCATATTTAATAGAGCAGGAACACGAAATCACTTCTCGCGAAGATTGTATCACAATCTAGTCTATCGTACTTTTGAACGCAAATCAGGTGTGCTTTCCAATAGAAAATTTAAGAAAATCCTGCTCACGTGCCAAACCTTCCTTCACTCGATGTAAAAGAGGTGGCATTTCTCGCTGCTCGGTCTGCTTTTACGACAATTATAATGCTAGCTCTTGCGACTGGCCGTGAATACTAGTTTTAATTTTTTCTACAATATTTTTCTTATTGTGATTCGTTACATTTTAATCGAAATAAAACTACCTAAAAAAATGTCCGCTTATATTATATTACATGCGCTTATATATGTTCTTATTCTATATTTTCTTCAACAATTCTACATAAATGATGAAATTTATAAAATTTAGCAAAATTACCTTTTTATGCGAAAAAACTGAAAATGTGAGTTTTTCATTAAAAAAAAGCATATTAAATGTTTATTATCGGATAATTGACGACAATTTTACGAGAAAATCGAATATATAAACATTTAAATAAATATAAAGTAAAAAATAAATACAGTCGGCGGGAATCGAGCCCGCAGTCTCGGCGCACAATCCGGATGCTCTACCGCTGAACTACTCAGCCACTTGGGAGGCGGCTTTTTAAAGTCCATAGCTTAGCCATAAATTTTTTTAAAGCCGTTTTTCTTCAAACTGGTCAAATATTGGATTCTACGAATTTCACAACTTTACTTTGGGGCCATGACCTTTCTTTAAAAAAAGTATGAATCAAAACAAAAAACACCACCACTCACCTTCCCCTTGTGAGTAAGTTTACTCACAATATTAATTCTCTAAAACTGATCAAATGAATTGTTATAGATTATAACCGATAAATCACAGCAATGAGATTGATATAATAATTGATATAATGGAATACGCCATATTTATTTGCTTTTTTTGCAAATGTTGTGCTGAAAAAAAATATGTTGTTTAAACTTCCGAGAAAAGGGTGGCAGCGCTAAAACGATGACGAATCAGCGCCGCCAACTATGAAAAATCACTCAAAATTATTATCATAAGATAACCGATTAGGGGATATTTTTTTCTCTCTCCGATGACATATAATACGTGTCCCAAAAAAATACCCCTAAGTCATACATACCACACTTAATACTAGAAAATTTACCCCTTTTATAATTTCCCCGAAAACTACCCTTCTACGTAAATGTATGTAGCGTCATACATACCTATCCCTCATGATCAAAAATATTCTAAAATTGTAAAAACAACCTTAAACAACGTAAAGATGAATCAGAACTCTAAATTAATTACTTAAAACTTTAAAATTTACCCCTTTTATAATTTCCCCCGAAAACAACCCTTCCACATAAATGTAAACACGAATCGGAACTTACATATAATTGTATAAAACGCATAAAAATAATAATATTCAGAAAACACTGTTAGGGGAGATTTTTTTGCTCTTTTTTTTTGCTCTCCGATGACATTTATTACCTGTCCCAAAAAACTACCCCTGAGCGAAACAAAACATGTTCTAACTGAAAATTGCTTGGAAGTATGAAAACAAGTTCAAAGAATATAAAGATGATTCAGGCCTTTAGATTGACTTATTTCTGGTTTCAAATTTATGCCTTCTATAATTTAACACGTGAGTATTAATTATCGTATTAGTCGAATTTAATAAACTTTACGAATTAATAAACAATACATTTATTACAAGTGTGTACATCATTACAGATAAGAATTTTTTATATAATAAATTTAGCTGTAAATATTTATTCAAATGATAAAACTATCGTTAATTATTATGTCAATGTTGAAACGGAATTAAAACTCCGATAGTTCCAGATTATTTAGCTACACGAATAATAGATTCCCGACTTTTTTTCGCCACGAAATTAAAGTACCAGAATTTTTTGCTAGTCGAATTCGAAGTTCCAGATTATTTTGCTACGCGAATAATAGATTACCGATTTTTTTGCTGGTTGAAATTGAAGTAGTCGATTTTTTGCTACAAGAATTTAAAGTTTTCAATTATTCTGCTACACGAATAATAGATTACAGTTTTTTTTTGCTCCTCGAAAATAAAGTATCGGATTTTTTCGTTACTCGAAATTAAAGCACTGGTCTTTTTTGCTACTCGAATTTAAAGTTGTAGATTATTTGGCAACCCAAATAATAAATTTACGATTTTTTTGCTCTTCGAAAATAAAGTATCGGATTTTTTTTGCTACTCGAATTCCATGTTCTAGATTATTTTGCTACTTGCATTTGAAGTTCTACAATATTCTGCTACTTGAATAAAATATGCCTCGATTTGGTTTTTCCTGAAAAGTGTAGTACTGCATTTTTTTTCTACTTGAATTCGAAGTTTTAGATTCATCTACTACTCGAATCCGAAGTGTAGGTTATTCTCCTACACGAATAGTAGATTCGCTATTTGTTCACTCCTCCAAATTAAAGTAACAATTTTTTTTTGCCACGCGAATTGGGCGTTCTAAATTATTCTGCTGCTTGAATAATATATTCCCAATTTTTCGCTCCTCGAAATTAAAATACCGGATTTTTTGCAACTCGTATTTTAAGTTCTAGAACTTTCAACAAACCCAAAAAAACCACCCCTAGTGTTACGTACGAGATAATAATTGTGAATACTAAGAACCTGTGAAAAAGGCTTTAACTATTATATAATGTACCGAAAGTTCAAACTGCCAAATTAATATTGACTATGTGCAGGTGAACGGGCGGCGCCACGGTGGCGACTAACGAAAATTTTCCCGTGCGACAATCGGCTGTGTTACTGTGCAAAAAGACGTGAAAAAGTGTAAAAATAGTTTAAAAATAGTGAAAGTTTGAAATAGTTAAGCGAAAATGGAAAATACAGGAAAAAAGATAAGTAGCAATGGCTTAAAAAATAAGTAATAACACAATATTTTTCAAAAAATGTGGTTTAAGTGTTTTAAAAAATGTGAATATTACAGATGAATGTGTGTTTAAGAACGGGTTTTGAGCCAGTTAAGCATTCAATTAATTTTACACTGATGACTATTGAAAAAGGAAAACAATTGGCTGAAACTAATGTAATTAAAGTTGAAGAATTGAAGTCCGACGGCATGTCCAGAATATGCAGCGATGTCACAAGACACACATCAATTAGTGCACAAGCGTACAAAGTAAAACTTGATGTAAGTAATTTTTTATTTTAATTTATTTAATTTATTTGTTTATTTAAAATTTATTTTTTGTTTATTTAATTATATATTTTTTTAAATCATTTATTTAAAATACAATTATTCAATCAATTCCTAACCTCTGAAAATAAGTCCGAGTGCAGTTTTTGATTTATTTTAAATTAACATATTAGTTTTAGAGGAATATCTCATTAATTTGGAATTAATGTTTGATTTAAATTTGATAAGTTACTTTAAGTTGAGGGGCTATTTACTGAGAAATCGCGGAATCCGAAAAACATGAATGATTCGTTTGTGACTCCTGATTGCCTATCGATTGCTCTAAAGAATCCGCTTCGGACTTCGCTTGAATGGCAGCAACGCCGTGAAACTGTCGCAGGAACGTACGGTGTATCAACATAGTTGCGACATATAAATAATTTGATTAATTTGAAAATCATTAGAATATTGATTTATAAAAGTAATTTGTATTTGTTTATTATTAGATGAAATGAAGAAAAAAACACAAGAAGAGATTGGCAATCGTCCAAACATTATTTTCAATTTATTAGAGAAATAAAATAAATTTAAATGGGAGATTTTCTGAGAAAATAAACTTTTAAAATTTCCATAAAATCATCCGTTGTTGTCTCTTTTTATATTTGAAGAAAATTTGAATTAGATCTACTAACATATATTAATAATTCCCACTTAAAGTAACAAAAATGGAATAGGTACACCTGTTAAATATAGATCATTTAAATGTAATATTTCGTAATTTTTGGTTCTTGTAAGGTTAACTTTAATAGATTGGAAGTAAAAAAAGTTATTACATATTTTTTAAATTAGGTATTTTTTAGTAAATCTTTTTAATTCCATAAGATGGTGCTCGTATTTACTAGTTATCCAATATTATTTACCTTCACAATTAAATTTCTGTCAAAAATATTCACAATTTTATCAGATTCAGTTACATTATATGCAAAATATAATGCAGAACCGTTATTCCCCAGTGTCTGCTCTGGGAGTGCAGGATTTACACTTAGGGTTACCTCATTTCTCAGTGAATAGCTACTCGGTTGAAGTATATTTTGTTAGCAATTTTATTATATTTCAACAAAAGAAAAAAATATAAATTTTGCATCTCTGAGCAAAAACAAAACTGCTTGTTTTTTGCATTTTTTTCGTAGGATATATACATATAATAATAAATAATTATTGAAAATAATTAGGTTGATGACACACGAAGAGTGGTCGACGCTAATTGCACTTGTTGCGTTGGGGCAGCTAAAAGTTGAAAACACATCGCAGCTACAATTAACTACATGACTGAATGCGATTTGTTTGTGTGGACGCCGGTTGACAACGTTACTGTTCAAGTTCACCGTGACGAAGAATTTTTGCGAAATTGTATACCAAAGTTGGAAGAATTTTATTTTAAAAACTTTTTACCAGTTGTTATTGAATATGTCTTGAAGAAATCGAGCGCGGAAATAATGGAATATTAATGTTTTGTAATAGGTAGCATAATGTAAATATTTATTTTTATAATCACTAGTCAAATGAGTACCTGCATGAAAGTAATGAAGACTGAGCTGTAGAGGCCGTGGAACATTTAAGTAATAAATATACAACGTAATTGCAATTTCATTAATGTATTTCAATCTATTTCAATTCAAATGACATCTATGAAAACTTTCGTTGGAAAACTATAAAAATGAGTTTCAGGCGAGTTCAAACGATTGTTTACACATCCGACCACGCAACACAGAGACCTACTTTTTTTGGGGGCCATTTTCATTGATAATTATCATTTTTTTCAACAAATCTTGGCACTCGCGTATATTAAGCAACGTTAAACTTGTATCTCGTCGCACGGGAAAATTTCTGAGTTTCGCTACTGCGAGCGCTGTCTGCAATTATTTGCTTGGCTCCGCCTACCTGCAGATAGTCAATACTAATTTGTTTAATTTTGTGGAATCGTGACTACCATCTTATTAATTCAAGATGTTTCCTTTTTCTGCTGCCCTGTTACCGTTGAATGTCAATGATGAAAAGGGTTTTATTTTGACTAGCTGACGCAATGACTCTAGTTTAATTTTAATTTATTAAAATAAAAAGAAAATGAAATATATAACAGATCGTAAAATTCCGAAGGAATCAAGAAGACAAAGTAATTTTACATTTGACTTACCCTAGACTATAGCTACCACCACACTTCATTCGCCAGAGAGAAGGAAGGAGCGGGCAAGGATTAGATTTCTTTTTTTTTAGATAGGATGCAACTTGTCAGGTTCATACTTTTCCCTGGGCCGTCGCACTCGTAGAGAAATGCACTGGGCCCAAATCACCGTTTCTATTCTGGGTGCCTAAGCTGATTTGCAGAATCGGCACATCCTTCACGGTAGGAAACGATCTCTGCTGGTTTTGAATTTAAATGGCTACACGTATGTACGTCGTTATGTCACTTAAATTCGTATTCTGTCTTCCGCCGACTAAACATCCGGAAATATTTCACGTCCGTTTGTAGATATGTCTGGGTGAGTTAATTAAATTTGTCAAATTAGGTCCGATAATGTGATAGAACCGTGGATCCGTTGGTGCCGTTTGAAGGGCGACGTCCGTTGATATCTAATCTAAAAATAAGGGGTCGGTTCGGTGGTACACACTGAAAAAAATTTCTAGGTGTATTATCTAGAATTCTTGCTATCCCAGCTAGAAGGTATCGCTGGATTTCGTCTTCCTAAATAGTTAGCTGTATTGAACAGATTTTCTTGCAGCAAAGTATAGGTACAGTACCTAGAAAATTTAGCTGTCACGAGCAAACCAATTATAGGAGATACGATGTTTGAGCATGACTGCTAGAATGTTTAGAAAATGGTGATAGATTTATCTCCCAAATTTTCTGTCTGCGGGAGATAGACGGTTTGTATATCTTAGCTATCTAGTTTCCAGTCCTACCTAGACTTTATTGGAAATTCAGCTATATCTCCCCAGCAATATATTTCTAGCTACAACAGCTATACCATTTTTTCAGTGCAGTTTGCAAACGTCGTCCCTGGCCAATTACTAACTCTAATTATTATTAATGACGTCGCGGCCCAGTTCAGTTGCGTGTCGAGTGTAGACGGGCATAAGAAACCGTGTTTTTTCCGGATTCCTTAGTACTTCTAGTTGGTACAAGAAGTAGTCAAGAATTGCCTTGAGAATTTTGAGTATGACCGACTCGAAGGTACGAATGCATAAGTAAGGTAGGGCATTTTTGCAAGCTTTGCTAATTTTGATTGGATGGTCGTTGTCAAGCGACAATTTGGAAAGGAACCATGGAAGGAAGCTATATTGTGAATCGCTGACTTCTAAAAAAATGTTGACTGTCATAACGGGACTTACAGAGACGTTTGATTTCTTTAATTTAATACTTTAAAATTATAATTTGAATTTGATTGACTATTAGTTATTAATTGTTTCCAATTTAGTTTATTTATTTCAGTAGTTTATAACCGTGCACTATCCTCAGTTAATAATTTTGACAATATTTCGTAATAGTAAGAAATTGTTAATTAGGTACCGGTGACTTAAATATTATTATTAAGGATTAATTATTATAGGTCAGATCAGCTGTCAAAATAAATCGTTTTGTTTACATAGGAAGGACGTTGGAAAATAAGGAAATGAACTCGCACCGCGAGCAAATCGTTAGCTGTAGTAGTGCATAAGTACAAGCGTCAAACAGTGCCTGTATGAGTACTCTCCTTGCAATGATTCGTATTGTCGTCTTCTCTCTTAACTTCTCTCTGGAGAGTTTAATTTAGTTTTGAATAAGTTGGATACAAAATTTAAGTACGCACCAGGACGGTTCGGAACACCTTGTACTTTTCACGAAACAGTTGCGAAGAGTCTGCATGTCAAACAGCCGAAAAATTTTTGAATTGAAAATAGTCCCAAATTCACATCGAGAAAAATTTAGGTTATGTTTTCAACCCCATAATAATATTAAGCAGTCCCTAAAATCCACCCCTTGTACTTTTCACGAAATAGTTTAAAAGTTACAACATGTAAGAAAGACCAGTAAATTTTTGTATTCAAAATAGTCACAAAATTCACCTTGAGAAAACTGCTGGTTATATTTCTAACCCAGTAATAAGAATGAGCAGCCATTAAAATCCACCCCTAGTACTTTTCACGAAACAGTTTAGAAGTTACTCCATGTAACACAGCAAATCAATTTTTAAATTGTAAATAGTCACAAAACTCATATGCAGAAAACTCCAGATTAGGTTTCCAACCACATAATAATATTAGGCCACCCCTAGAATCCACCCCTAATACTTTTAATAAAACAGGTCTGAAGATTCACCGCGTAAAACAGCCGACAAATTTTTTAATTGAAAATATTTAGAAAACTCCAGATTCTGTTCTCAGTCCCATAATAATATTTTTTTTAAATCCACACCCAGTACATTTCACGAAACAGTTTAGATGTTACTCTATGTAAAACAGCAAATCAATTTTTAAATTGAAAATAGTCACAAGACTTATATTCGGTAAACTCCAGATTATGTTTCTAACCCCAAAATAATATTAAGAAACCCCCGGAATCCACCCCTAGTACTTTTCACGAAACAGGTCCGAAGATTCAGCATGTAAAACAGACAATACATTTTTAAATTTAAAATATTTAGAAAATTAACATTCAGAAAACTCCACCCCCAATACATACACACAATTTTGTCGTTGTACTTCTACTAATATCCACAGATTGTTAATAATTTCTATTATTTTTAAAATTTTTATTACATTTCTAATTGAAAGGAGTATACCTCCACTCGCCCTGCCGCAGCTATGGTCTTTTTCAGCTTCGCTCTGGATCATAGTGTAGTCATTCAGAAACGCAGGACACTTAATTAGTTTTCTAGTCAACCATGCCATCGCTAATCCAATAATGTCATAATCCAAATAGCTTATCTGTTGACTCACATCCAGATAATAAATTATGTAAATATTTTCAATTCAAAAATGTATTGGCCGTTTTACATGGAAAATGTTCGACCTGTTTTGTTAAAAGTATTAGGGGTGGATTTTGGGGGTAGTTTAATATTAAAATGGGACTGAAAATATAATCTGGAGTTTTCTTAAAGTGAATTTTGTGACTATTTTCAATTAAAAAATGTATTGGCTGCTTTACACGGAGTAACTTCTGAACTGTTTGGATTTTAAGGGCTTCTTAATATTATTACAGGGTTTTAAACATAACCTGGAGTTTTTTAAATGTGAATTTTGCAAATATTTCCAAACTAAAATTTTATTGGTTGTTTTACATGGAAAATCTTCGGACCTGTTTCTATAAAAGTACTAGGGATGGATTTTGGGGTTTATTTAATATACATATGGGAATCAAAACATAATCTGGTGTTTTCTCAATGTGCATTTTGTGAATATTTTCAATTTAACCCTTAATCAGTTAAGACCGTCTACAGACGGTCATCACTAAAATCAAATTATTATTATATTAATATAATTAATATTATTATTAATATTATAATATTATATAATATTAATATTAATATAATTAATATTATTAATTATTATTATATTATTCGATTGCGGGTGATTAAGGGTTAAACATGTATTGGCTGTTTTACATGTAGTATCTTCTGAACAGTTTCGCGAAATTTACTAGGGCTGGATTTTAGGGGCAGCTTGGGGTTGTAAACATAACCAAGAGTTTTTGTAATGTGAATTTTTTTTATATTTTCAATTTATAAATGTATTAGCTGTTTTACATGGGGTAACTTCTGAACTGTTTCTTGAAATGTGCTAGAGGTGAATTTAGGGGTTGTTGAAAAAGCACAACTGTTTTCGAGTATCAAAAAATGCAGTACTTTAATTTCGAGGAAAAAAATCGGGAATCTATTATTCAAGTAGCAGAATAATCTGGAGCTTAAAATTCGAGTAGCAAAAAATGTAGTACTTTAATTGCGAGGAGCAAAAAAATTGGGAACCTATTATTCGCGTAGCAGATTTAATCTATAAATTTCAATTCGAGTAGCAAAAAATCCGGTACTATAATTTCGAGGAGCAAAAAAATAGGGACTCTATTATTCAAGTAGCAGAATAATCTAGAGCTTTAAATTCAAAAAGCAAAAAAATTTGGCACTTTATTTTCGAAGAGCAAAAAAATCAGGAATCTATTATTCGTGTAACAGATTAACCTATACATTCGAATTCGAGTAGCAAAAAAATCTGGTACTTTCATTTAAAGGCGCAAAAAAATCGGAAATATATTATTTGTGTTGCAGAATAATTTAGAACTCTGAATTCGAGTAGCGAAAAAATCTAGTACTTTATTGTCGAGGAGCAAAAAAATTGGGAATCTAGTATTCGTGTGGCACAATAATCTGGAACTTCGAATTCAACTAGCAAAAAATCCATTACTTTAATTTCGAGTAGAAAAAAAAATCTGGTAATTTAATTTCGAAGAGCAAAAAAATCTGGAAGCTATTATTAAAGTAGCAGATTAATCTATAAATTCGTATTGGAGTAGAAAAAAAATCCGGTACTATAATTTCGAGGAGCCAAAAAATCGGGAATCTATTATTCGTGTAGCAGAATAATTTAGAACATGAATGCGAGCAGCATAAAATTCGGTACTTTGTTTTCGAGCAGCAAAGAAATTAGGAATCTACACGGAGAAAAATGGATGGTCAAAGTTGGAGGGTCAAAATTTAGAGAGCTAGTCCGTTCTTCTAGATGGTCTAAAGAGCCATCCAGAATTTTGTTGACATAGACGGAGGGACTTTCATTTCATGGCCAGTCTGACTGTTATATGAAGGTCAGACGCACTATCAGGGAAAAGCAAGGTATCCTTTCCGGATGGTCAATACGATTATCTTGTTTTCACTCATTTCGACCATCCGCGGAAGAGCAAATGAACCATCGTGGAGGGCCAACCTGATTAGTTACCGTTGGCGTGTTTATTTAAGATTATTGAATGTGTAAGTCAAATATCTACAACAAACTATAAATGTAAAGTGCATACGAATATTAGGAATAATTGTAAATTCATATTTAGGGTAAGAAAGATATTCCTTTCTCAAAAATTAAAATCTATCATTTATTTTTAAGGAGAAAATCTAATAAATAATTTAAATTTCATTTTATAAGTCTTCCTTGAGAGCAAAGAATTATTTTTAATGACTTTACTTTTATTATTTGCTGTACACAATTGCTTTTCACATTTAATCATTTCAAATAAGCGCGCCAATCTTAACCAATCCGGTTGTCGATGCGATGAATGCAGTGGAAAGGATATACGAGAGCTGGGAGCTTCGTGGTCCAGAGCATTTTCGGAGTGAGTGAATGTCATTGAGCCGTTCAGCTTCACATTTGCTGTTTATTGATCTTAAACATGTTTTTAAATAATTTAAACTGCTTTTCGATATTTCGAACATTCGTGGAGAGTGAAGTGCATGAGAACATAATGGAAAGTGAATTAAGCTTATTGTTTTGATTTTTCAACGTCAAATTTGATGCTTCCAAGGGATGTAGGATCAAGGCGTAACTGGACGTTCAGCTATCAATATGTTGTCACCGTGTCATTTGAAACTGAAAACGTGCAACAAATTTCAGCATTCATTCATGATGCAGAAAGTGACGAGATGTGAGATATTGGTTTCTGAATTCACTTCAATGTCATACACCTTATTCTTTACAAAGAATAAAAAATGCTTTCAGAATTCATGTATTTCATATAAATTTTCAAGTTTTATAGGTTCCACTT
The DNA here is from genome assembly GCA_932066315.1 of Andricus coriarius. NCBI lineage: Eukaryota > Metazoa > Arthropoda > Insecta > Hymenoptera > Cynipidae > Andricus > Andricus coriarius. The sequence continues at coordinate 4,063 of CAKNWT010312945.1, read as the reverse complement.
AATTTTATAATTTCCTGTCCCTTATAAGAGAGAGACTGAAATAAGTAGGACAATGAAAACAAATATAGAAAATGTAGGATAATCAAATCGACCCCCTAAGATGGCCAGGTCGACTGTCCGAGGAGATCAAGTCGACTATCTGATATGACCAAATCGACTCTCTATGGTGAGAGATTCGATCCTTTATAATGATCAATTCCGCCCTCTGTGGTGATCGGTTCGAATCTCTATGAAGCTTGAGTCGACCGTTCGAGATGATGAAGTCGACACTCTGAGATGATCGATTTGAACCTCTTGTTTTAAGCTTCTAGAGATAGTCGCTTTAGCCATCTTCAAGGGCTGTCCTATATTTGACCCTGCAATATAGTCTGTCTGCACATCTAGATGGCCAAACTGACCTTATATTTTTCTCCGTATAGTATTCGTGCAGCACAATAACTTAGAACTTTGAACTTGAGTAGCAAAAAAATCCAGCAATTCAAATTTTAAGGAGCAAAGAAATCGAGAATCTATAATTCGAGTAGCAGGATAATCTGGAACTTCGAATTCAAGTAGCAAAAATCTAGTATTTTAGTTTTGAACAGCAAAAAAGTCGGGAATCTATTATTCGAGCAGCTTGAAGATCCGATACTTTATTTTCGAGGAACAAAAAGCTCAGTAATCTATTATTCTTGCAGCAGAATATTCAAGAAATTTAAATACGAGCAGTAAAAAAATCCGGTACTTTATTTTCGATAAGAAGAAATATTGAGAATCTATTATTCATATGGTAAATGAATCTAGAACTTCGAATTCGAGAAGCAAAATAATTCAGTACTACAATTTTGAGGAGCAAAAAGATCGGGCGTTTGTTATTCGAGTAGCAGAATAATGTAGAACATCCAATTCAAGTAGCAAAAAAGTCCAGTTCTTTAGTTTCAAGTAGAAAAAAAGTCCGATACTTCATTTTCGAGGAGAAAAAAAATGGAATCTATTATTCGAGAAGCAGAATAATCTAGAACTTCGAATTAGAGTAGCAAAAAATTCAGTACTTTAATTTCAAGGAACGAAAAAATAGGGGACGTATGATTCGTGTAGCAGAATAATCCAGAACACGGCAATGTTCAGGACAGTGGACAGTGGAATAGTCTGACACAAGCTACTCTCGTTCTAATTGTTGGAGTTTCCTGTTCTTAATATTAATAGGAACACTATAAGAGCTTGTGTTACATCGCGTATCTGCGTGTTTCGCATTGACGTAAGCATTTCGCGCAATTCGATAATATTTTCCCATGTCAAACCTGTGAAAACATGTCATTTTTCTTCAGATAAAGAAATGTCTCCAACTTTGTCAAGAATCAATGTATTACATTCAATACTTGAACTTTCAAGTGATTTCGATAGCTCTGAATCTTTTGCTTTTGTGAAATTCGAATATGCACGTAAGCGACTTAATTCTTAGTGAAAGACCCGAACTTTTATTAAATGTGCTCGACTACAACGGTTACCTTCCGGAATATAAATTCTTTTTTTTAACACAGGATTGTACCCGCGCCTGTTTCGGAACTACTGTTAAATCTTGTGCCTTGTAACCAATACAACAATATTTATGCGCTACCATAGTCCTTTGAACTTGAAGGCGAATATACTCGCAATCTTCGCCTGCCTTAGAATTTGTAATGCTTGCTTGGAATTCTGCATCTATGTCGCTTGATTGTGAAGAATCAATGCTCTCAGAAACTGTTTTTTTATTATCAGGATATCGATTACCATCATTCAGTTTTCTGCCTTTGTAAGCACTACAGCGACAGGGCCAACATAGAACATCATAGAAGACGATACTTTTTCCCAAAGCAAAGAGAAAAAGCATTTGCTTTATCTGCAGATTCTACTATTTTTTTACGTTTATGTACACTCTTAGTAAACTTACTGCAAGCAAACAGTCACTCAATTGCAAAATCTTCCAATGCGAGCTACTTTTCGCAAATCATAAGGCCTGCGTAAATTCTCAGTAAATTGCTAACACAAAAATATATGAATCCGGTGATGAGGAAGACAGTAAAGAAGATTGAGTATGTATAGCGTACTATTATCGCCATCACACAATACGTAATCATGAGTACCAACGAAAATCTTACTCGGTATATAAAAGGGTCCTTTATGCAAGCCTTTTACTATATGTACAACTACCGGACGAGTACTAGACTTGGCAGGAACATTTCATGCGAAACTGAATAATGCTGAGATTATAAAAAATCGTATTGAAGATCCACATGATTTTCATCAATTAATAAATGTAGGCGAAAAATTCGTCCTTGATCGCGGTTTTCGAAGTGCGAAATACGTACTGAAGTCCAATCGTACTTGGCCGGAATGATAAATAATATTTATATATATTATATATTATAATATTAATAATTATTAAAAGATATGCTTGTGAATGTGCCAATGGCCGAAGAGCAGTTGGCTGCTTTTCCCATATAGCAGCCATTATTTATTACTTATCACACGCGAGGTACTTGTCGAAAGTCGTAAGGCTTGCTGAAATTCTCAGTAAATTGTTTAAACAAAACAGTATGAATCCCGAGATAGAGGAAGACAGTGACGAAGGTTATGTGTATAGCATATTAGTGTAAGGTGTATTGTTCAAATTATACTTACTTTATTGATTTATAGGCTAAAAATAACCTTGGACATGAGTATATTACAAAAAATGGCGGTGTAGGCACCAAAACTTCATAAAAAAAAATGGTTACAAAATTAAAATAATTTGTTAGCCCTTTCTCGTACAAGGAATTGATTGCTTATTTTTTTATAGTTGTCTTAATACCCTATATAACATATATTCAAGCCATCAAAATCGGCTGAGCCAATTTATAGAAATTCTAATTTTTTATTTTGCAAAATTTGTTTATAACTTTTTTTAAACAAACTTTTTGAAGTTGGACTTGGGGAAAATTAGTCCTCTGATAGTAGGAACTTACCCCTAAAATATGAACCAAAAACAAGCAGGAGCACTTCACCCATACTTACCCGGCTACGGCATTTGTTGAATAAAATTTTATTGTAGCTTGTGTCGTTTTTGGGGTCGTGCACATAATACGTAACGCGTTTTTCTTTTGTTTGTATCTTTGTATACCTTTTAGCTTCATGGAAATTTTGTTTTCATCTTTATTTAAACGAAAGAAAAACGCGTTACGTATTATGTGCACGATCTCTTTCCAAACCGTTTTTTTAATTTAATTAACAAAAAAAAGTTTATAAAAAATTTGTAGATCCTTTTTGAGTGAACTACTTTTGTCCATTAAGTTTAGAAAAGAAAAATCTTTCTTTCTTTGTGGCGTCTTGGTTCAGATAGCCATGTTCCAGAAAAGAAAAATGTATACCCTTTTCAAACTTCTATTTCTGTCGCGCCTGTGCCGCCACCTATATAAAACGTCATACGCTTTCAATGTTTTCTAAAGAAGCTGGAGCTTTACGCTCCGGCGTGACATGTGTCCTACAAAATTAAAACTATAAAAAGTATATTGTTGCTAAGATCTTTTCAACGCTTGGAACGTTAGCAAATATATTTATTTTAAATAAAGAAATATTAAATATGCTTTACTTCGAGAATATCACTGTTAAAAATAGTATTAAATTAAAAATACGAATGTATATTAAAATTAATATCTCAAGCATATGAAATCGCTATTAAAATTTCATATACATTCATGATAATCGCTCAGATAATTCCATTCTACACAAAATCAAAATAAGATTAGCAGTAATTTTCGATTCTCAATAATAAAACATGATACCTTCTTACAAATAATCAAAAATAAAATTGGATTTTGAATCGAAAAGTTAAATTATGTAAATAAATCACAGACCTAACCTACAATCAACTGTACTCACATTAAATTCATACCTTTCAGGGCAAATTTTGGAAAGAGTTCCACACGCAGAAAAAAGAAATGTTATATTTACTTATCAAGAAATGTAACGTCTTTCTTGTAACCGTAACAGTAAAAACTGCTCTTAATGAGGGTTTGAACATGTCAAAATCACTTAGCATTTCGTAAATGTCACAGTGAAATTAAGG
>CAKNWT010312943.1:0-11905 GCA_932066315.1 Andricus coriarius | reverse complement strand
GAGCTTCAAAATGAGACTGAATTCTGGTTGGTAATAATTCAGAAAAAGCTACATCTCTCCAGATTATTGATTAATTTATTTTATTTTCTTAACTATCGCAATTAAAAAAAAATTACATGAATTTTCAACCTTATCCTTGAATTTGAAACTCAAAAAGATACTTTTTCAATTTAAAAAAAGTATTAAAAAAGACAAGAAAGTGGTTTGGCGCCGCCAGGCCGTCGGAAAAAGTACCCTGGCGGCGCCAGGCTCCGCCAGGCCTCGTCTACACCACTGCCTCAAATATTGGCCCAAGATGGTTGGTAATAATTCAGAAAAAGCTACATATCTCCACATTATTTTTTCTTATTTTTGAGTTTTATTACTTTGTCGATCGATATTCGATTAAGGGGCTAACTTCAAGATTCAGTTTCTTTTCTGTCGGAAGTAAATAAGGTTGTCGAGAGAAATCTGATAGATTAAAAAATTCAGAGACAAGAAAGTGTGACATAAAGGTTAATAATACATTTTCCAAGTTGACTTTTCTCGATTGATGTTTATTTTTTAAATATTTAGTTATAAGATGTATCAGGGAGCTGCTAGTGGAAATTCACAATCAAATGTCGAGGCACAAGTCGTGATTGGACCTCCATTATTGCCTGCTTTATATGCAGGCCAAAAAATTGATAGTGTAAGTGGATTTATTGAAATATATACACTGCAACCTGGATTTAAGAAACCTGGATTTAAGAAGCCTGGATTTGAGAAACCTGGATTTAAGAAACCTGGATTCACGACGTTCCTAGTATTTGACTCCTCGGCGTTTTGATGATGCGGGGACCGCGTGACCGAAAGAGAGGCGGTGCTCAGTCATGCGTGACCAACAGTGGCGTAGCGACAAAGCGGGCAGTGCCCTCAGCGCGTTAGTTGCGTCCAACTTGAACAGAAATAGTTTAGACGGCCCTGAATGTTTATGTTTGGATTCCCTGGATTTATGATCAAGGTCACTGTAAGCAGTGCCCGAAACTGTGCTTAAATCCAGGTTCCAGTGTATTTAATTTAATTGATATTACAAAAATATCAGAAAATTTTTAAAAATTGCAGGGACCATATTCAATTACAGTTACAGAAGCGATGGCAAGAGAACGAGAAAGAGCAAATCAAGAAATATATAGACAGTGGGTGGCTCAGATAAGCAGGGAAACTCGTGGTAATGACGAATATTATGCAGAGTTTAAAAATCGGAAAATTCGAAGGAAGTTTATTCGAAATGTCTTTTGCGTTCTCTCTTTATTAATACTTTTTACAATTGGTGTTGTCTCCATTTTCCTATTTGTGTGAGTTTTTATTTATTATTATTATCACAGACTTCACAGTCCAATATTATCTTAAAGCAGGGGAAATAGGGTGATTTTTCACGAAAATAGGGGAATAATAGGGAATTACATTGTTCGAAATGAAATTCATTTAGGTACCACATTATATTCCGTATTTTCAACAAAATAGTTGAATTTTCAAAGAAACAGTTAAATTTTCAACAAAGAAATTGAATATTCAATATAAGAAGTTCAAGACAAATTTTTTTTAAATTACATGAATTTTGAACCAAATAGTTGCATTTTTAACTAAAAAAAATAATTTTTCAACTGAAAATGGAAGTAAAAAAAAAATTATGATAAAAAAAATTGGTAACAAAATAGTTCAGTTTTTAACCAAAGAGATGAATTTTCAACTGAAATTATGAATCTTCAATAAAAAAATTGATTGAAAATGAATTATCTACCAAGAAGATATATATTCTACCAAAAAAGATGAGTTTTCAAAAAATACATGCATTTTTAACCAAATAGTTGAATTTGAAAGTAAAAATATAAATTAACGGCTGAAAAAATAATTAAAAAATAATTGCTAACAAAACAGTTCAATTCTTAACCGAGAAGAATAATTTTCTATCAAAAAAGTTGAATTTTCAAAAAAGTGCATGAATTTTCAACTAAAAAATACCAATTTTCGACCAAAAATAAAGTCAAATTTTCAGTAAAAAAAATTAATTTAAAAAAAAAGATATTTAAACAAATAATTCAATTTTCAACTAGAAATGACTTTTCAACTAAAATTATGAATCTTCAATAAAAAGTGAATTTTTAACAAAGTAGTTTAACTTTCAAACAAGTAGTCAAATTTGAAACTCAAAAAGATAATTTTATAGCAAGAAAATTAATTTTCTAACAAAAATACAAATTAAAAAAAAACATGGTTTTTTAATCAAATAGTCGAATTTTAAATTAAAGATATAAATTATGGGTTCAAAACATTAATTAAAAAAATTGTTAACAAAATATTTCAATTTTTAACCAGAGATGAATTTTTAACTAAAAGGATGAATCTTCCATAAACAAATTAATTTTTAACAAAGTAGTTTAATTTTCTACAAAAAAAGATTTTAATTTTAAATCAAAAGCAGTTATTGAATTCATGCCAAAAAGAATAATTTTAACAAAATAGAAGAATTCTTAACTTCAATTTTTTTAATTCTCTCAATGATTTGGATATTTTTGGCTGTTTTTATTTTCATTAAATAAAAAACACAAAATCTTCGTCCGAAGAGACAAATGATCAACAAAGTAGTTGAATTTTCGACCAAAAAATATGACTTTTTAACGAAATGCATGAATTTTCAAGTAAAAAAGATCAATTTTCAACCAAAAATGAAGTCAAATTTTCAGTAAAAAAAATAATTTTCAAAAAAAAAATTTAACTAAATAGTTCAATATTCAACTAAAGAGATGACTTTTCAACTAAAATGATGAATCTTCAATAAAAAAGTGAATTTTTAACAAAGTAGTTCAACTTTCAAACAAGTGGTCGAATTTTAAACTCAAAAAGATAATTTTCTAGCAAGAAAATTAATTTTCTAACAAAAATACAAATGTTCAAAAAAATACATGGTTTTTTAATCAAATAGTTGAATTTTAAACTAAAAATGTAAATTAACGGTTAAAAAAATTAATTAAAAAATAATTTCTAACAAAACAGTTCAATTTTCAACCTAGAAGATTAATTTTCTACCAAATCAGTCGAATTTTCAATAAAATGCATGCACTTTCAACCAAGTAATTGAATTTTCAACTGAAAAAGGTTACTTTTCAACCAAAAATGAAGTGGTTCAATTTCCAGTAGAAAAAATTAATTTTCAACAAAATAGAAGAATTCTTAACATAATAGTTGAATTTTCAAGCTAAAAAAGACTACTGTTTTAGAAAGAAGTTCAATGAAAACAGAATAATTCTGAAGAAAAAATATAATAGTAGACTTTAAAAAAAAGAGACAAGATTTTAAGATATTTTTAGCTAATAAATATTAATTTTCAATCCAAAAGGACGAAATATTTATCCGAAAAGACAAATTTTCAAAAAAATAGTTGAATTTTCGACTAAAAATATGTCTTTTTAACAAAATATTTGAATTTCCAAGAAAATAATTAAATTTTCAACAAAACAGTGGAATTTTTCAAGCAAAAAGATAAACTTTCAATCAAATGGTCGAATTTTCCAGCAAAATCTTATAATGGTCTTGAAGTTTTTTGAATTTTATAAATTTGTTGAATGCCTTAAATGCTCAAAATTCTTTATTTTAAGTTTTTTTAATCACCTTGCATTCTATTGATTCATTCTGAATTTCCTTGAAATCTTTAAAAAAAATTTTATTCTTTAAAATTCTTTAAATTGACATGAAGTCTCCTATATTAACTTGATTTTTTTTAATTCTCTTGTACATTTTGAATTTTTTTGCAGTTTTTTATGTTCTTTAAATAAAAACCACAAAATCTTCGTCCGAAGAGACGAATGTTCAACAAAATAGTTGAATTTCCGACCAAAAAATATGACTTTTTAACAAAATCATTCAATTTTTTAACAAATAATAGAATTTGTAACCATAAAAACAAAAATATAATAGTAGACTTTTCAGCCAAAAGATTGACAATAGGAAAACAAAGAGGAATTCTTTAAACAGGGGAAAAGAGAGGATAGAGTAAAGAGTGTGAAGTCTGTTATTATTTTAATTAGCTATTAAATATTTAATTCACGTATAATTTTTCAGATCTGAGGCTAAAGTGTTTTTATTGCAGAATTGGTATTTAGCTTGGGTTTCTGTGTTCGTAAATTATAAGTTTATTATTCATTGATTGATATTGATTCGAAATCAAAGGAATAATAATTTATTGATATTTTATCAGGCTGATGTTTCTAGTTGTCTACTGTATAATTGTTTGTAATGAATCAGCGAGACGAACATTCCCTTACAATTGGATCTGCCTTTTTCTTCTGGTAATATTTCATTTAAGCTTAAAAACGTTTAATAAAGTATCGATTTTAGTTAATAAAAATTGATATTTTAAATTAATAAATTAATTTTGAGGGTTTCGTAGTGTTGGGCAAAAAGCCTTATAGTTTCGTTCGGGCGTCCGTTCGTCCGTCCGTCGTATTTTTTTCCAAGGAGGGGAAGTGAGGGGTAATGTAGGGACTGGAAGTAGAAAAGAGAGGAAAAATGAGGAAGTTAAAGTCGGAAAAGTGAGGAAAAATGTATGGAGGGGGAATATGATCTTTCAAGTGAGGGGAAATATGGTCTGGCGAAGTAGGGAAATAGGGAGAAATAAGGGGTGGGATGTAGGGGAAATGAGGGGAGTGGAAGTATGGGAAATAAATGAGGATGTAGGGAAAATTAGGGAAAATTAGGGGTGAGAAAATAGGGGAGAAAGGGGAAATCAGGCGAGGGGAAGTAGAGGAAGTGAGTGGAAATTAGGAGAGGTAAAGTAGGTGAAGTAGGGAAGTATGGAAATGAGGAGAAATGAGGGGTGCGATGTAGGGGAAATAAGAGGAGGGGAAGTAGGTAAATTAGCGTAAATGAGGGGGGAGTAGGGGAAATTGGAATTAGGGGGCAAAGGGGAACTAAGAGTTTGTAGTAGAAATAAGCGGAATTAGTCGATTAAAAGTAGGGTATGTGTAAGGAAATGAGGGGTGGTCAAGTAGGGAAATAAAGAAATATAAAGCAGGGGGAATGAGGGAGATGGTCGTAGGTGAAGTAGGGAAACAAGGGGAAACGAAGGGTGGGGAAGTAGGGGAAATGAAAAAAGATGAAGTAGGGAAAATGAGGGATCTGGACCTAGGGGAAGTAGGTAAATAAGGGAAAATAAGGGAGGGGGAAGTAGGGGGAAATGAGTCGATGGAAAGTATGGGACATGGGCGTGGAAGTATATGAAGTAGGGAAAATGAGGGGTGTGGAAGTAGGGGGATTGAGTGGAAATGAGGGGAGGGGATGTAGAAGAAGAGAGGGAAGTAGGGGAAATAGGGAAAATTTAGTGGATGGAAATTAACGGAAGTGAGGGAATATAAGAGAAGGGGAAGTAGAGGAATTAAGGGGGAATCAGGAAAGGGAAAGTAGGGGAAACAAAGGGGATTGAGGGAAATATAGTGTTACATAAATAATGGATGAGTAAGGAGAATTATGGGGATTAAGGGGAAATGAAGGGAAGTAGGGATAATAAGGGGAAATGAGTGCGTGGAAAGTAGGGTAGATGAGATGATGGGAAGTATTTGAAGTAGAGGAAGTATGGTAAATTCGGGAGAATTAAGGGAAATAAGGGGAAATGTGGGGATAGAAAGTAAGGTAGATGAGATGATGGGAAATATTTAAAGTAGAGGAAGTATGGGAAATAACGGTGGAGAAATAGGGGAAATGAGGAGAAATGAGAAAGGGGAACTTGGGGGAAATAAGGGAAAATGAGGGATGTGGATGTAAGGGAAATAAGAGGAAATGAGATAAGGGAAATGTGAGGGAAATGAGAGAAGCAGGGGAAATAAGGTATGAGTAAGGGGAAATGAGAAAAGTGAAAATGAGGGGATGTAAAGTAGGGTAGATGAGATGATGGGAAGTATTTGGAGTGGAGGAAGTATGGAAAATGAGGGGAGGAGAAATAGGGGAAATGAGCGAAGGGTACGTGCGGAAAACGAGGGGATATAAGGGATGTGGATGTCAGGAAAATAAAAGGAAATGAGGAAAGGGGAATTTTAAGGAAGTGAGGGCAGCAGGGAAAATGAGGTATGAGTGAGGGAAAATGAGAAAAGGGACAATAAGGGGATGAAACGTAGGGTAGATGAGAGGACGGGAAGCATTTGAAGTAGAGGAAGTATGGGAAATGTGGGTAGGAGAAATGGGGAAAACAAGGAAAGGGAACGTAGGGGAAATGAGGGGGAAGAAGGGATGTGTATGTGAGGGAAATAAGAGGAATTGAGGGAAGGGGAATATTCTGTAAATGAGGGGGAGCAGGGGAAATGTGATATGAGTGAGGGGAAATGAGGGAAAGTAGGTGAAATAAGGAAAAATGAGTAGATGGAAAGTAGCGTTGATAAGATAAAGGGAAGTAGCTGAAATAGGGGAAGTAGGTGATATGACGAGAAAGGGGGACAGGGGAAGTAGGAGAAGTGAGGAATGTGAATGTAAGGGAAATGAGTGGTAGAGAGTGTTAGCGAAATGAGGGATAAGAGAGAGGAAGTATGGGGATTGAGGGGAAATGAAGGGAAGTAGAGGAAATGAGTCGATGGAAAGTATGGGAGATGGGATGGGAAGTTAGTGAAGTAGGGAAAATGAGGGGTGATGCAATAGGGGGATGAAGGGAAAATGAGGGGAGGGGATGTGAAAAAAATAAGGGATGTAGGGGAAATAGGAAGAATATAGTAGATGTAAATTAAAGGAAGTGAGGGAATATGAGAGGAGTGCAAGTAGAGGAATTGAGGGGGAATGATGTAAAGAGAAGTTGGGGAAATAAGAGGAATTGAGGGAAGGTAGTGTTAAGGAGATGAGGAATGAGTGAGGGGAAGTATGGAGATTGAGGAAAAATAAAGGGAAGTAGGGGAAATATGGTGAAATAAGTAGATAGAAATTAAAGCCGATGAGATGATGGGAAGTATTTGAAATAGAGAAAGTATGGGGAATGAGAAAAGGAGAAATGATTGGTTGGAAAGTAGGGAAAATGAGATGATGGGAAGTATTTGAAGTAGAGGAAGTATGGGAAATGAGGAATGGGAAACTGGGGGAAATGACGGAGGTGGATGTAAGGGAAATAAGAGGAAATGAGGGAAGGGGAATGTTCACGAAATGAGGGAAGCAGGGAAAGGGGAAGTAGGCAAAATAAGGAAAGTGGAAGTAGGGGAAATAAGGGATGTGGATCTAAGGGAAATGAGGGTAAGAGAGTGTTAGAGTAATGAGGGACGTGTGAGGGAAGTATGGGTATCGAAGTGAAATCAAGGGAAGTAGGGGAAATAAGAGGAAATGAGTGGATGGATAGTAGGGCAGATGAGATGAAGGGAAGTAGGGAAAGTATAAGAAATGAGGGAAGGGGGAGTAGAGGCAGTAGGGGAAATGAGGAAAGGAGAAGTAGTAGAAATGAGGGATGTGGGTGTAAGGGAAATGAGAGGAAATAAGTGGAGTGAAATGTTGGGGAAATGAGAGGATGTAGATGGGAGAGGAATTTGGAGAAGTCAGGGGAAATGAGAGTAGGGGGATTAAGGGGAATCGAAGGAAAGTAGGGGAAATAAGTTCACGGAAAATAGTGGAGATGAAGGGATGGGAAGTAGTTGTAGTAGGGGAAATATGGGAAATGAGGGATGGAGAAGTAGGGGAAATGTGAGTTGAAAAAGCTGGAAATGTCAGGGGAAATGAGGGTTGGTGAAGTAAGAGGATGGAGGGAAAATAAGACAAAGTTGGGAAATATAGGGAAGTAGGGTAAATGGGGAGAATTAGTGGATAGAAATTAATAGAAGTGAGCGAACATGAGCAATGTGGACGTAGGGGAAATGAGGGTTGGGGAAGTAGGAAAATGACGGGAGGGAACGTTGGTGGAAATAAGGGGAAGTAGGGGAAATGAGGGAGGAGTAAGGGGAAATGATGTGAGGGTTAGGAGGGGAAATGAGTGGATGGAAAGTGGGGGAAATGAGGGGAGTGGAAGTAGGGGAAGTCATGAAAAATTAGGGAAACTAGTAATTTGACTAATTTTTTAAAAATTTATTTATTTATGTTTTAATTTTCAGACTTTATCAATGTCTTTAATGATGGCTTGCATATCGCTCACGTATCAATTGGAAGTTGTGTTGTCTGGTGGGATCACAACCGCAGCTATTACAATAATTATCTCCTTTTTTGCAACAGTTTGCAGTGTAAGTTTTTTTTCGTCCAAAATTAAAATTTGGCAAAATCGACATAAATTGAGCACAATGTTGATTTTTAATTATTTGCTTTCAATTTCAGTTTGATTTAACAAAACGAGTTGGATTGTTGCTAATTATTGGACTCGGTGGAATGGTATTACTTTTTATTGTTATACCGATTTTTATATTTACTGCAATCAGTGCTTTGAATATAGCGATTGGAGTGATAGGAAGTCTTTTAATATCAATGGTAATTATAGATTAGATTCTGATATTAAAAAAATTAATATGGGATCATATAAAAATTACGTAAAGAAGATTTGGGGCGAGGGTAGGACGGGTAAAATATTATTTTCTAATAAGTTGTTGAATTTTTAATACAAAAAGATGATTTCCTACAAAAGATGTCAAATCTTCTTTACGTAATTTTTATTTGTTCTCCTATTTATATGAGTATTCAACAAAATTAATCTCTTTTCAACAAAAACTTGAATAGTTAAATAATTAATTTTCATTATAAAAACAATGTTTTCAACAAAATAGTTAATTTTTCAATCAAAAATTAAAATTTTTAACCAAGAAGATTAATTTTCTGCCAAAGAGAGAAGAATTTTCAACAAAATACATACATTTTTTACTAAATAGTTGGATTTTTATCAAAAAAATATGGATTTTCAACAAAGAATGGATTTGTTAAATTGTCAGTCAAAAATTAATTTTTAATTAGAAAAACTAATTTCTGACAGAATAGTTCAATTTTTAACAACAAAAAATGAATTTTCAAAAAAAATAAGAATGAATTCTTAGCGAAAAGTGTAATAGTTGATATTTTCACCAAAAAATATTTTCTTTTAATCAATAACAGTAGAATTAAACCAAAATAAACGAATATCCAAGAAACTAGTTAAATCCTCAATAAAAAAAGATCATTTTCAAAGCAAAAAGAGGAATTTTTAACAAAATAGTTGAATTTTCTACCAAATTGTTGAATTTTCCAACAAAAAATATGTTTTTCTACAAAAAAGTACAATGATATGAATTTTTAACACAAAAAAGACGATTTTTCAACAAAAAGATTAATTTTCAACTAGAAAAGATAAATTTTGAAGCAAAAATATAATAGTTATATTTTTAATTAAAAAAAATTAATTTTTAAACAAATATCCAAAAAGACGATTTTTTAACCAACTAATAGAATTTTCAACCAAAAAAGATACATTTTTAATGATGAATGGCATCTTTAAATAATTAATTTTCAATTAAAAAAGAAAACTAATTTTCAAGAAAATAGTTAAATTTCCGTCTAAAGAAAGGTGAATCGAAAAAAAATCAATTTTCCACCAAAAAAGGTAAATTTTAACAAATCGCATGATTTTTTAACCAAATAATTTAATTTTCAATCAAAGTGACAATTTTTCGACCAAAATGATGAATCTTAATCCAAAAAATAAATTTGTAATTAAATAGTTAAATTTTTAACTAAGAGAATACATTTTTACAAAGAGAATTGCATTTTCAACAAAAAAAATTGCTGCCAATAACGAAAAAAAATTTCATCTAAACTGTTGATTTTTTATGCCAAAAAAATGATTTTTATACAAAGCAGTTGAATTATCGAAACGAAAAATTTAATTTTTCAACCAAAAAGTTCATTTTTAACCAAATAGTTCAATCTTTAACAAAAACAGTTGTATTTTCAACCCAAATAGACGAATTTTTAATAAAAAATGGTTTTTCAACACAATTGTTAAATCTTCAACAGAATAATAACATTTTCAATCACAAGATGAATCCTTAAGAAACAAAATTATGAAATAAAAAATCATAAGATTATACGTTTGCAAGGTTTGCTTGTTGTTAACACATTTTTTCTGAATTTAATTTCATTGAGGTTCCACAATAATTTAATTAAAAAATTTAATAAATTTTAAGAGTATTTTAAGAGTATATTCTAATAAAACTAATTAATTAAATTAATTAATTTCACTAACTAATTTCAGTATCTATATTTTGATGTACAAACCATCATGGGAGGAAGAGAAATCGAGTTAAGACCAGACGAAATTGTTTATGCTGTCACTCGACTTTATGTCGATATTTTGATTCTTTATCAATACGTATTGAGATGCTTTCGTTAATTAATATTTTTAATGTTAACTATTAAAAATGGAAGAAAAAGTTATTTCATGTAAATATAAAATGATTTTTAAAATCTTAAAGATTTCATTTTCTTCCGAAAAATTTTTAATCGGCGTGGACACTTCAGTTGCTATTGTTGCAATTTAGAATTTTTAAGTTAAAACAAATCAAAAAAGAGAGCATGGGGAAAAAGTCGAGAAATTATTTCGAAGAGCTCGTGAAGATTGTCCATAAAAAAAGTGTTTTACAGTAAGTCAAAATGGAAAAAGAATTTTTAATTTCCACTACTTTATTTATTCGTCTATTGATTTGACATTTGTAAGTAGTAGAGCTATACGGGAACGGGAACACTTATCAACCGAGCAAGGATCTTTTCTATGATAAGTTGCCGACAGCAGGTAATTACCATCGGCCGTTAATACAAATTTACCATCCCCTGGCAAGGCAGATTTATCATCGGTCGGTAACTTAGCATAGAATAGAAGTTTTATCTGTTTTAAATCATTATTAATTATTATTCTAAATAATTATTAAAAATAATGATTATATTAACAATAATATCTTTATTTATTTTGAAACCTTGGTTCATACAAAGAAGATGCACTAATACTAGGATATAAGTAGACACAAAATAAACATTAATTTATTTTCATATTCGTTGTCTTCTTTTAAATTATTTTAAATTATTTAAATTCTTAGAATTCTCCTAATTTTTTACATTTTTGAATTCTGCAGATTTTTGGATATCTTTAAATTCTTTAATTTTTTTAAATTCTTCAAGTTCCTTGAATTATTTAAATTCTTTAATTTTCTTGAATTTATTCAAATCTTTGAATTTTTTTAGTCATTAACATTTTTTTAAGTCGTTGAATCCAGCCTGGATTTTGAATCTCAAACTTCTTTTAATATTCGTTCTCTTCTTTTGAATTTCATTGACTTTCAAAGAAAATTATTAAATTCTTTTAAATTTTCTTCATGGATTGGTGAGTAGTTAACTTTAAGTTAAAGTTTAGTTTAGTTATTTCTATTAAATTTTGGGACTTTATAAATTTTTTTAATGCATTAAAAATTCTTTAAATTTTATTTAGAAGTCTTGAGAATTTTCTAGAATTAATTGCATTCATACTGAATTCTTTTGAATTCCCTAGATTCTTTTCCATTTACCTAGAATTTCTTATAATAATATTCGTACTCGTCTGAATTCTTTGAAATCCATTAAATTTCGTAGAATTTTTAAAAATTTGTTTGAATTATTGTGAATATCCTTGAAATATTTTTAATTCTTTCAATTCTTTCGAATTCTTTAAATTGACTTGAAATCCTTCGAATTAACTTGAATTTTGTTTAACTCTCTTGTAGTCGTGAATTTTCTTGCATTTTTTTAAATTCCCTGAATTCTTAAATTTTTTTTTAATTCTTTCAATTCTTTCAATTGTTTGAATTTTTTAAATTCTTTAAATTCATTGAATTTGTTAGAAGCTTTTAGAAGTTTTTAGAACTTTTTAGAATTTATGAATTCACCCTGAAATATTTTGAATTCGTTTGAAGTATCTTTGTATTCACATTCCATTTCTATTAATATT
>CAKNWT010312942.1:0-18382 GCA_932066315.1 Andricus coriarius | reverse complement strand
AATTATTTAGACTCTAATTATAACTTCTTAAAACAACAAATTATTTTTAACCTAGCTTTTTATAATTGAGAAAATGGGACAAAATTAAAAATAGAGTTGTTTTTCATCGAAATTAGAATTGAAAATTAAATAAAAAGGATTGTTTTGAAAAGGTACAAATAGAAATAAAGACGAATTAATAAATTCTGAAATAAAGTAATCATATTTCGTAGTTGGAAACCATATATTCGAAAATTATATATCAAAACAAACGTTTGGTGGAAATATAGAATTAGACAGAATTACAGAGAAGACAAGAAGTCTATCGCAGTCGCAAAACGAGGAGACCTTCATTTCTGGTGACAACGACCTGCGAATATCATCTACAGGGTGTTCGAAAATTTACCATTTGGTAGTGAGTATATTTATTATGTATAAAGAGTACCGAAATATTAATTATAAATATCAAAGAGTATAATATTGAATTTTTTCAAACAAATATTGAATTTACACTATTCAATATTAAAGAAATTTGTATTCTTTCAGTCTTTCAAACTTCAATATTTGCCAATTTAAATCATTGATAATATTGTGATAATTTACCAATTTCGGAATCACAAAATTCAAAAAGTTGAACATTTCTTTCAGGAATTCTAAAAGCATCGAAAATTTCTAAATTAAAAGGAAAAAATCATACACTCAATCTATTTAAAATTAAATAATTGATAAAATTCTGATCATTTATAAATCTTCTAATTACAAATTTCAAAAAGTGGAAATTTCTTTCACAGAAATTGTAAAAATATGGAAAATTTCAAAATTAAAAGGAAAAAAATGGTATACTTTCAAATTATATATAAATATTTTTAAAAAAATTAATTTAATTTCACTCGGGAACGATTTAGTTTGAATAAAAGAAACCGTTTCTTATATATCAACTTTTTTTTCGTTTTTACCAGAAATAACTTCAAAATGAAAAAAATAATGTTAAATCAATCCAAAATTTTCATTGGAACAAAAAACAGTTTCTCTGAACCAAATAAATTTCTTTGACTGCGAGCCAATAAATATTTTGCTTTGAATCAAAGGAATTTTCTTTGAATCTTTTTTTCTGAGCGTAGTTAGAACAATTTCAAATAATAAGTACTTAAAACTAAACAGTTTCAAAAGAAGAGTTAAATATATAAGAATTTGTATTTCAAATCAGCCCACATAAGCGTTTCACATTTAAGAATTATATCATTTTAAATTTCAATTAATAGTAAGCATTTTATAATCGAACGTATACAAAATTTGACCATTTTTAAAACCATGAAAAATAGAAAAAATGTTTTATTTGAAATATTAAAAAAAATTTTATTTAAACAAAAAAATTTTCGACTATGAAAATTTGTAAGTTAGAAAAAGCGTTCGAAATTAATAATTTCAACTTTTAAGCGTTAAAAATATAACAATAGAAAATTTGAAAGAGTTTAATATTCACTAAAAAGCATTTGTTTGTAAATAGTAAATTATGACTTTCATTTTTTTTTTGCCTACTATTAATATTCGAAGCATGATTTAAAAATTGAGTTGGTTCCGTCTCCTAAATTCATTTAGATTCGATTTTTTGCCTTATAAAACAAATTACCTTAATACACTTACATGTATCAATTAAGCTAGAATAAAAACAAAACTCATAATTTCATTATCTTTTTAATTAAAAAGAAGAAATAAAAAAGGTCATAATTTTTTTTAAGTCTGGTACGCATTATTGAATCTAATATTAATATTACAATAAAATGAGGGAGTTTTTAGGAAGGACACCTCATACGCCATGGTTAATTATTTGATATATTTTACGCACACGCACAGCAAAAAGTAGGGATTCAATTTTGACGCATACATTTTTCCGCCGTTTCTTTGTTCGAAATGAAAATTAATTTTTTGTGCGGAGGATGCGTAGCTAAACCGGGTTAAGTATTTTAGAAAATCCAAAGCAAAGGAAGCGTCGCGACGCGCCTGCGTTACTCGTTAATCTTCGCCAAGCAACTCAGCTACAATAGAGGAATAGGGCTTGATTAATTTACGAAGACCAGCTGCGACACTTCGCGTGACATCTTGCAGTTAAATCGAGGTGCCGGGTTGTCATCGATCCGATACCTACTGCAAATTACAGAAATACCGTCGTCGCGAGTGCCTCTTTCCCTCGCAATTAATTTAATGGCCTCTAATTTACAACCCTCTCTTTACCGGAAACGTGGAATACACCTCCGTGCTTGTCATTCTATATGTTCACTATTATCGCTGATCGATTTAGATACTACCTTCTGCCTCATTCCACACATTAATTTCCACCACTTCAATCACGTTCAGCTTCTCATATTGTATTGAGAATCTAGGTCGGTGAGAAACATTTTATATTTTATTTCAGAGAAATTAATACAAGCGCTGACAAATCAAGATATTCAATTACTTCAGAAAATGTCACTGACTTCAGGTGATTACAAGAGAATTCCAGTGATTTCAAGTGATTACATATGACTTCATATGATTTCAGACATTTTAGGATATTTCAAGATAATTAAATTGACCTCGGTAGAATTTAAGTGGCGTCAAATGAATTCAAGTGATTTTAAGTAATTCTAGATATTTCAAAAGATTTCAGTGATTTCTGGAGATTTCTGACAAATTTTCGGAGAATTCACTGACTTGAGGAGATTTCTCTAAATTTAGGACGAGACTTCATTAATTTTACGAAGTTTCAATTCGTCTCATTGCTCACTAGGATGGGTCGAAAAAAATTAAATAAAAAACAGCCTAGGGAGCATCCATTAACTACGTAATGCTTTTTTTGGGTGGGGGAGGGGGAGGTATCCGAAAAATCTTGCGAATCCATACTTGTGCCGAAGAGTTAACCCTTCTTCAAATCGGTTGTAAACTTTTCATGAAATCTCGTGGAATCACTGGAACTGTTTGCATTCCTTTGAAATCCCTTGTAATCGTTTAAAAACTTTGGAAATCCTTGAAATTCGTTGAGATTCCGTGAAATCTTTTGAAATCCTTAAAATCGATTGAAATCTTTAAACCCCCTTACAATCAGTGGGTTACGTCTACGCGATATCCCTTAAAATCTTTGAAATTCATTAAAAAATGCATTGAACTCTTTCAAATCCGTGGAAATCTTTCTTGGGTTGTTAAAAGCAATTAAAAATTCTCGAAATTCCTTACAAATCCTTTCATAATATGCGGAAATCCTTTGAAATTTCGCTAAATCTCTTGAAATCTCTCAAAATCCTTCGAAATCCCGCAAAATCATTGAAACCCCTCTAAATATATGAAAATCCGGCAAAATTTAAAATCTTTAATTTAATTTTAATTTTTTAAAAATTTAAAATCTTCTAAAATCCATTCAAATTGCTTGAAATATTAGAAATCCCATTAAAATTCCCTGACATCCTTCAAAATTTGGGAAAATACTTCGAGATCGTTTAAAATTCTTTGAAATCCTTTGAAATCCCCCATGACTTCTTTTAAAATTTTTCGAAATCTCTTCGAATCCCTTAAAATCCTAAGTAATACACGGAAATTGTTCTTAATTCCTTAAAATCCCGTAAAATCCATCGAAATCCTTCGTTATCTGTTGAAACCCCGTAATATATCATGCAATCCGGAAATCTCGTTAAATTCTGTAAGAATTTTGTAATTCTGTGAAATACTTTGTAGTCCTTTGAAATATCTTAACATCGCTTGAAATCTGTGGAAATCCTTTAAAATCACTAGAAATCTTTCAAAATCTCGTTTACAGCGAAAATAATTGATCATCCTTACGTGATCAATAGTTCACCTAGCACTGAAAAGTTTCATTTTGGGCCCCTTATAATATATGTAAAATTTTAAATACATCGATCAAAATCCAGGAATTCCACAGAGAAAAAATAAGTTTAAAAAATTCGTAATTCTTAGAGTTTTGGAAAAATTGCTAATATTATTTTTTCTTGTATAATACATAATATGACCAATTTTTTAAAAATCTTGTGAGATTTCCATATTTCCCATTTTTCTAGGACAAAATATCATTTTTATAAACCTCAGAAGACTAAAACATTTTAAACATTTACATTTTTCAGCCGGTAGAACCTTTCTCGCACTCAAACTTTATAAAACTAAAAGTATAACCTAAAAGAAAAATTGAGAGGCCTACAGCAATTAATCCAGGGTCTGGACTGGATATTCTAATGGCTAAATTCTTCTGATTTGTTTTGATAAGGAAAATTTTGCGTGCGATAACGTTACTACATGCTGCAAAAATGTTTATGACACTGTGAAAAGCTTTTAAAAATTATTTTAGTTAAGGTAAATGTCTCAGTAATCGTGACGGTCATAGTAATCGTGAAACTTGGTTATAGTTTGAATATATTGATAAAAAAATGTGTTAAAAGTAACATTTAATGATAAAACCCACTTATTTTTAGCATTTTATAATAGCAAGTAGAAGTTATATTCATTCAAATTAATAAAAAGGAAGAAAATTGGCATCACGATTACTGGGACTGAGGTCACGATTACTGGGACGTTTACCTTATTTGAGCTTTATAAAAATGGGGGTTTTTCCAGAAAGACTGAAAAATAAAACCTTACAAGATTTTTGAAAAAATTGAAAATTTTGATTAATCTATTTCAAGTTTTATCAAAATGACCGAAACTGAAACTTTTCAGTGCCATACAGTTTTTGATTTCCAATTTTATTTTCGACCCACCCTCCTGCTCACTCCATAGCACCTGACATTAGGATTTAAAGTGAACTTCATCAGTTGTCACCCCCTAGACTTAATATATCATTTAATCCTATTCCCAACCAACTTTTTTATACTTCAAACATTTAGTTTCAAGACTTTCAAACCTGTAACATGTTAACCAAAATATTGTTAACTCAGACATTGCATAAAGTTCTATTTTTCAAAAATGTTGAATTCAAACCATAATGAAGAGCCCAGAAATAATCGACTACTTGATCCGGACCTTCAATTTGTAAAATTATTTTATATTCCTTTATAGGTGACAAGATCATTTAGACCGAGTTTAGCGTTCTCGGGTGATTTTTTATTTAGGATTTGGGTTCCAGGGTTAAAAATGTATTAGAGTAGAATATGTGGTTAATAAATTTAATATTTTTACAATATATATGAGTCTACAAGAATAATTTATCTTAAGGCTCATTTTTCTTGTTTTAGGTATCTGAGATCTTAACACCTGTTTAAATAGACAAGGGGTGAAGTCGCGCATCAGCGCTTCCAGCAACAAGTGTTACGAACCCTTACCTCAGCTACCTTCCCCTATAAGCTTTTATACCCAGCACCCACTCGACCGAGAAAAGGTACCCTCGAGACAAAAAATACATAATTTCTTACGGATATCGATTTCAAATTAAATGCAGTTTAAGATTATGTCACGATTAGATATATCAGGTCAAGTAGAAAAACAATTTTTTATGTAAACACCCCATTTTTATTAATTGAAGTTGAAGTCTCCCAAAGAAATTTCAGGCTATTTTTGAACTTTTTTAAAATTTTGGCAAAATTAAAGACATTTTTAATATTTAGCAAGATTATGATAAATTTATAAATTAACAAAGTCACACTTTTGCTCCCTAGTGAGAAAAAGTACGCTTTCACTCCCTCTGACGTCACCATGCTTGAAAAGCAGTACTTCAGCTCCGCTTTACGGGCCTCGAAAAGCACTGAAATCATGCATGTGTATTCAAAGGTTTTTCTCAACTGTTAAAAAAAATGCAAAATTGGCAAAAAATATTAGATCGTGTTATCTGACTGAAAAATCAGTGAAATTTAACTGAATTTTCAATAATTTTGACCTAATTTTGTAAAACGCCGTTCCTCGAAAGCACGCCGAATTCGGTGTTTCATTGTGTCAAATGAGATGCAACAAATTTCACACCAATGTTTTTCTGTGAGCAGCAAATCTTCCACTAATTCAACTCATAATCAATAATAGATTTGATTGAAATCAGAATATTAGGCGCTTCTGCTTCCTAATATAATCAAAACTTTTGTAAGCTGCTCTCTTAAATTGAACCAGAGAAATCTCACTGGTTAAAGCAACCAGAAGTGTGTCACTGACAATAAGTGAGATTTCACTGGTTCACTCAGTTGAATTCCGTCACTGGTTTAATCAGTGAGCTTCACTGGTTATTCAGTAGCATTAGACATCTGATCGTATGCGTTGTCGTCCGTCAACTGGTTAGGTATGACACTTATCATTCATCACGTTTGTGCTAGCCTTTGCAAAATTATCTTTTAAGAACCGCACTTTACTCTCACAAAAATAAATTAGGGATGGGCTGCAATATAATAGGATGTAATATATTGTGCCTAACTGCAGGAAGGTCCGTCAGTACGTCAACGTGGCGCGTACTTTTAAAGATATTAAGATTTTAAGATATTATATGCCCTGCTTATTGCGGTCAGGTCCCAAATATTTTTAACACAAAGATTACTACACAATAAAGTTCATGTCTTGGCCGCATGGAGCGCTATATTACTGATTAAATCCATCATTTGGCGTCACTGGTACAAACAGTAATGCTGCTTTATTTGGGAATTCTCTTATCGGTAACAATAAATATCTAACATGTACTTCCTTAAAAATCAAAAACGATACAAAAAAATAATAAAAAAACACCCAATTTTGAAACCCATTTCAAAGATTCGCAAATGAGGAGCAAAGAAATTGATACCTTCATCTGAACGCAGGTGCCGATAGTAAGGAGACGAGAGCCTATCAGTGGCGTCGAAAAGGAAACGGAAGGTATAGGTAAAATGTTAAGGGAAGAACGTGGGGAGCGAAAACTGGATTTCTAAGTAAACGAGGGTGGCAGATCTACGGATACACTACCCATCGACGTGGATGGAAGTTATAAACGAAGGGAGAAGAAAAGCGAGAAAGGGTAAGGGGAGAGATAGAGGGTCGAGATCGGTGGGATGGAGAAGAGTGAAAGAGAAAAAGGGAAAAGTAGAAGAGGAAAAAAAACATAAAAAGCGGAAGAGAAGATCCTAGATCATAAAAAGAGAGGAAGAGGGAAACTGCGAGGACACCAGTTGCTAGGTAGCGCCTTTCGATATCAGTGGTTCTGCTCACGTTTGAACGGAAAGCGCGTGTATAGATGGGTGATCCATAATGCATCGCTCTTTCATGATTTCGAAATCCCCTTTGTCGTCTCTTGTCAGTTTGCTTATTTCACCACCAAAGCAAGACCTATTATCACTTTTTTATACAGTTCTAATTACCATCTAATTACACTTTTATATCGGCAATATTCTACGAGAATTGACTCGTTTCATTTTAATCTAAAGTAGATACTATTTCCCGAGGGGTAGATAGTTCGAATTTCAGTGAACATTCATTCAGGGTTGCTACAAAATCCTAATTTAGAAATTCCCTGAATTTCCCCCACCATTCTAAATTTTGTTTTTTTTTATACAAAAACAATCTTACACTTAGAAGGTCAATAACGTTAATGCATAACGTAAAATACATGAATTTTGAACCTAATGGTTGAGTTTTTAACTCAAAAGAAGACCAATTTTTAATAAAAAATAGAAGAAATAAGTCTTCAGTTAAAACAATTTTCACTCAAAGTGGTGAATCTTCGATCAAAAGAAATGAATTTTCCATCAAAAGTGTAATATATTACTATAGTTGATATTTCCACCAACATTTTTTTAAATTACAATCAAAAACAGTTGAATTAAACCAGAAAATACGAATTGTCAATAAATTAGTTGTATCCTCAACCAAAACAGCATAACTTTCAAAACAGAATGAGGAATTTTCAACAACAAAAAAATTTTTCAATCAATAAAGAAAAAAATGTATCCAAAATGTTGAGTTTTCAAGCCAAAAAGACGAATTTCTTGCAAAACAGTTGAGTTTTCATCCCGAAATTATACAATTTTTTTTAAAGTTGAAATTTCAACCCAAAAATATGGATTTTTTTACCAAAATAATTGAGTTTTTAACTGAAAAAGACAAATTTTCAATAAAAGAAATATTTTTCCCAAAAATTAAATAGTTAAATTTTCAATAAAAAAATTTATTTTTTCATCACATAAAATAAATTTTCAACGAAAGAGTCCAATTTTTTGTTAAAGGATTTAATTTTTGACTACTATGATGTATCTTCATCCAACAAAATTAATTTTTAACCAAATAGTTGAATTTTCAACACAAAAAATTAATTTTCTACCAAAAACCCAAACTTTTAAGAAAAAAAAGGAATTTTAAACTAAAAAAGGGCAATTTTCAACCAAAAAAAGAATAGTTAAATTTTCAGTTAGAAAAATTGATTTTTAATTTAAAAACCCGAATTTTCAACAAAACCGTTAAATTTTCAACCAAAGAAATAAATATTTAACCAGAAAGAAGAATTTTCAAGCAATGAGTTTACTTTTCTACCTGAATCGAATTTTCAACAAAATACTTGAATTTTCACATAAAACAGAAAAATTTTCAACTTAAAATAGAATAGTTAAATTTTCAGGAAAAAAATTAATTTTCTCATAAAAAACTAATAATTTGTCATTATGATAAGAATGTAAAATTATCGGTGTTTCATTTAATATTACAATTTTTTACACAAATTTAAGCACGCTCGAAAAAATGCCAGGTGAGTAGACCTGCTGGAAGAGGAACGTAGGAAGCTTTAAAAATTGAAAAAAAATTTCATTCGAAGCGAGGCCATGTGCCACTTACCCAATTCCTAATCTTACCGACATTTTTCCAAGTTACTTATGCCCACATGAAGTAAGGTATTATATTGAAAATTGAGGAAATGAAATAATCGAATTCCTTATAGTTCAACTATTATTTTTTTAATGGTACCGAATTTTGAATACCAAGTGAAATAATAATTTTCAAAATTCCGAAATATTGTTCTATGGAATAAGAGTATCAACCACACACTATTATTATCCAAGATACTGACAAAATATAATAAAAAAGGTTTAAATCATTAATTCCTGACTTGGACATTATATCAGCAGATTCATTAGTTTTCTTCGGAGTTTGACTTTGTTTGATTAGCTGATGAAAGTTAATCTAAGTTAGGACTATAGATTGGATTTATCTTCCTACGCTTGTCACATTCCCTCATATTCTTCTTTATCAATTATTTTTTTCTTAAAGCTTTAAATTACTGCATCGCTCAAAAAAATATGAAATTTGACTTTTTATTTTGATTACTTAATTTTATATTTACGATTTACTATAGTATTTTCTAATTTACTACTATAAACTTATTTACTAAATTCCAGGTTTTTTCAAAGTATCTCAAGATTTTTCCAGCTATAACTTTTCATAGTAAGAAGCCATTCAAGTATTTAAAATTTTTTTAAACAATCGACTCTGAATATGTATACAATTTCGCGAATTTATTATAAATATTTTTTTTTAGTTTGTTGTAAATATCATATGTAAAATGCAGATGAATTTTGAACCAAGAAGATTATTTTTCTACCAAAAAGATGAATTGTGAACCAAGAAGATTAATTTTCTACCAAATAGACGAATTTTTAACTAAAAAATATAAATTTTCAACCAATAATCGAATAGTTAAATTTGCAATTGAAAAATTTATTTTCAAAAAAAAAAATTTCGAAGTCAAAAGAAAAAAAATTGGAAACAAACTGTTGAATTTTTAACCAAGAAGATTAATTTTCTAACAAAAAGATTTTCAACAAAATACATAAATTTTCAACCGAATAATTGAACTTTCAATTACAAAAATTAATTACCAAAAAATAACAAATTTTAAATCCAATAGTTAAATCCAGTAATATAAAGCTACTTTTACAAACGAAAAAGATTTCGAACAAATTCGCTGACATTTCTAGGGGTTTCCAGGTATATGAAAATTCCCTGACAATTCCCGGTTTTCCAGGTGAGTAGACGCCCTGAAAATCTATTGCATTAAATATCTATTCAAGTTCGTTTCATTCGATTTATTAGACAAAATTTGTAATCCTACAGTGTTCTGAGCATTGTTCCCTTTTTCCGTCTATCGAATTTCAATTTAAAAAGGACCGGTCTCTAGCTGATTATGAAGAAAGAGAAAAATACTGTTTAAAAATGGAGGTGAATCCTTCATTTTGAATTTAATTCTCTTAGGGTGAGTGAATTAATGAAAATCCAGAATGTTTAGCTGAAATTTAACGTGGAAAATTGAGTAAAGTCTTTTTCATAGGCAGACTATGGTAATAAGAGAAGCAGAATAAAAAAGTCAGTGGAGCTTAAACTAATGCGATTACGATTCAAAATGCTTCGTTACGTCCAATCTAAACTACCTCAATGAGGTATAGGATCGAGTTCATAGCTCATGGATTTTTTCATTCTGCCCTTAAATCTGCGCTCGATTATCGTGCTCTCGAGAACATTTCTTTGCTAATCAGCTCCTCAAGAAAATAATCGCTGCAGTCTATAGCAAAATTTCAAAAATAAAAGGTCCTGAAATAAAAATAAAGTATTTATTTATCATTTGAATTTTCAACACATCAAATAACTAGATACAAATTAGACAAATTACTGAGAAGACAAATTCAAGATTTAAGTCGGAATTACACGCAAATATAATTTAGCATATTTTACTCATCATTCTGCTCATACTTTATATATCATAGGTACTTGCTAGATGTGTTTTTGATGAGTACTCACAAATAACGTAAATGTAGCATAAATGGTTTAATTGCACATTTTCAAAAGATGAAAATGCTTTCATTCCTCAATACGAGGTTTACATATTTAAGCTGCTTTCCTCAATTACAACTTTCAGTTACGTATAATAATTTTCAGTTCATTCTGCTTAAAAGATACCTTTACTTGCAGACATCAAACTAGAAGCATTAGCGAATACAATTTCGATATGAACTGCTTCCTTTGAAATTTTAGTAACATCAAAAGGGTTTTCCTGCTTAAAGTAAATATAATTTTGTGTGTTTTTGTTTGTTTTTATTATGCAATGTACACAGGCATTGGACTCATTTGAGAAATTTAAAATATTGCCAATAATAGCATAATATTTGAAAATTAGTGGCAAAATAGTATTATACAGTTTTTTCGTCTGAGCGCCTCAAATAGAGGGGTTAACTATTTTTGAAATACGGTATACGTTCCATATACATTATACATATTCCTTGAAATCGCGTAAAATCCTTTCGAATCGTTTAAAATAGCCCTGGCGGCATCTTTTACGTCCCTTGAAATTCTATCACTTATTTTGAAATCATATGAATACCTTAAATCTGGTGACATCCCTTGAAATCCCTGAAATCGGTAGAAATCCCTAGAAGTTCCTTGCAATTTCATTTCATTCATTTACTAAATTTCTTTACAAATTATTTAAAATCCGTTGAAATCTTTTTAACATAATTGATATCCTGGATATATCATTAAAATCCTTTAACATTTTTTGAATTCCTAAGAAATTATTCAAAAACTTGTTTTATTCCTTGCTGCTTTTTTTTAAATACCCGAAACTCTCTAAAATCTTTTGAAATTCTGTAAAGTCTAATAAAATCTGATAAAACCCCTTGAAATCCCTTGAAATCATTGATATTTTTTTAAATTCGTAAACATCTTTTAAAATATCTTACAAGCTTTGAAATCTTTAAAACACGTTGGAATCTCCTGAAATCTATTGAAACCCCTTAAGGGTGTCGAAATGATCTGGAATTCTTTTTTAATCTCTTGAAATCTATAAAAAAAATTCCTTATAATCGGCGTATCCTTATAGAATTGAAAAAAATTTCTTTAAAAAACTAAGAGGAACCAAGGAAAAAGGACAAAATGCAGTAATTTCACATACACAATTAGTGGTCTTTTTTCGTTTCGCTTTACAAGTGGAATAAGGGTTTTATATAAAAATATGCAATACATTCCACTTTAGTCCTCTAAAAATCTTTGCATTCCATTCGAATACCTTGATTGAATTTCGATTTTTGTAAATCATCAAAAGTAGTTCTGAAGATCGATTTATAATCTGCCAAGAGGAACGAACGAAAAAGGAAGAAATGCAGCAATTCCACAGACGCATTTCGTGGCCTTTTGCATTTCGCTATATACATGGAATAAGGGTTTCATGTAAAAATATCCAATACACTCTACTTTAGTTCTCTAAAAATCTTTGCATTCGATTCGAAAGATTTGATTAAATTTTGAATTTTGTAAACCATCAAAACATATTTCTGAGGATCGATTTACAATCTGCTGAGAGGAACGAAGGAAAAAGGAAATGCAAAATTTTACAGACGCAATTCGTGGCCTTTTTCGCTTGGTTGTACACGTAGAATAAGGGGTTTCGCTTCAAAGAAAGCGGCCTAAAAAGAAATTTCTATACACCTTGGAGTTCGAGACAGACCTATTCAGAGCAGCTTTGACCGCGCTTGTCTCGACCATTTGTACCACGCATTTTCCAAGCCCGGCACTCCGGAAATATGTCATTCTCCCATTTACGCCCTACGTCCCGTACACTGAACGCTAAAAAGAGAGAAAAAAGAGAGGGTTTATGTGCACTGAGAGAAACAGAGAAGGAGAGGAATGACCTTTTAATAAATAAATCGACCTTGAATACGTGCCACCAACGATATTTTTGGCTCACCACATTAGAATTAAGTCTTGCCACTTGTACACCGAGAAAAAAATATTCTTAATTTGAGAGGAAAATTCCTCTTCTTCAATCCTCTCACATTTTCCTCTCAAAAGGAGAATATTCATCTAGAAATTAGAGGATTCCCCACTTTTTTGAGAGGAGAGATGGCAAAAGGAAGACTTTTACATTTTCCCCTAGGATCGAGTATAATCCTCTAATTTGTAGAGGAATTACTCTCAGATCAGAACTTGCGCATGCGGAGTCAATCAAGCGTAATAACCTAACTTGTTTAGTGTCGGTCAGTTTTAAGTGAACCGGTGAATTTTTAAGGATGCAGTGATTTATAACATTTAAACAATAAATAAAGAGCTGATTTGGCTGTTAAAAAATGTGGACCTCAGCATGTATGTGCAGTCGTTCGAAAGTAAGAAAATTTTTAGATTGTACATTTCTCTCTGCACGTGGTGTACAAATTGTATGATTTCTTCATTGCTATTATCTCCTTTCCTCTATTCCCGTACACAAAACTCGCATGCATTTCTCTTTTATATTTGTTTTTCTTCGTTTTCAGAGAACAATGTATTAAGTATCGAAAAATTAAAAAGAATGGCAAAAATGCCGCTTCTATTAACCAAGATTATAGAACTGGTTGGTGATTTGGCGGTTTTGTTAGAACAATTAGAGTCCGTAAGTTAAAAAAAAAACGTTTCGTCACGGCGAATTTTAATAGATTATCGCAAATTTTTGCCTAATAAATCAACAATAAAATAACGTAGTCTATACGAATCCAGCAGATTTTTCCGGGCTCCAATAATATTTAGAAGAAAATGAAATATTCTCCAAATGAAAGGATTGCATTTAAAACGGATTAGATCATCCTCTCCAATTGAGAGGATTTTTCCTCTTCCTTTTAAAGGATCCTCTTGATTTGGGAATAATCCTCTTCAAGAGAAAACAGTCCTCTCAAATTAAGAGGAATACTTTTCATACCATATTGTAGAGGAAAAATTGCATCAAAATAAGAGGAATCCCCTTAAACGAAAAATATTTTTTTCTCGGTGTGGCATTTGTGGTACTCTACAACTTCACCTCCTAATAATTCCTTATAAGAGTCTCTCAAAGCGTCTAGTATCCCGTCTGTATCATATAGCATTTCACCCTTGCTATTTCTCATGCTGACTAACTCTGTACTTTTACCTCCCTTCATATTTATCATCGCCCATTTATAAAACAGTTTCTTGCTTCTTTCAAAATCGTTTTGCATTTTATTCTCTTCCGTTTTGATTTTATTCTTGCTTTGCTTGACTAGTAGTTTTACTTTCCCCTTTTTGTGTCTGTAATCATTTTCAAGTCTATTCCTCTCCTCATCGCTAAGGCCTGTGATTTTCAACTTTCTTTTATACAGTTCTTTGTTTTCTTGAGCGGCAGCTTGGATTTCATCATTCCACCATGCATCACCAGACATACAACAGCAGTGCTATGCACTTCAGTCGCACTTCTAGCAATGACAGTGTGGATCATAATCGATGCGCCCGTGACAAATGCAAGAAGTGTGTGCTAGGGTTAAATATTAACCGATTTGGCTACAATTTAAAGCAAATAATTTTTGGGCCATTGAAACGAAACCGGTCTGTAGGAGCTTCGCGCCTCCAGCACATGCTGCCAATTTCATACTAGTCAACAATCGCCTATTTTTTGCACGTGTATCAGAAACATCTATTCCGTGACTTCATTATACTTGTAACAACAAATCTCGCATTCTGATACTTAAAAATAAAGTAAAAACAGAGGTCACTGTACCTGCAACCAGCCAAACGCTTTTTTTGATTTCAGCAATATAGGTAAACGTGACAATTGGAAAGAGGTCGCATGCTTTTGGCACAGATCCACATAAACTACATTGAGTCTGTTACGCTAGAGCGTCAGCGATGTTGGAGAGCGGTCGACAGAAATAGAAAACGAATCTTGCGATTAAATCAGAAGCCGGTAGTTAGCTCCACGTGCTTTCGCTAGTGTGAGTTCAGCATCTCCTTGAGCTGGAGTCTTTAAAAGTTCTTTGTTGTTGAAAAAAAAAAATTATAAAATATTAGTCCAAAAATGGCCCGGGTTCCAATAAGGGCTTCCGTAAGAAGTCGAGATTCCTCCAGCACATCCACTGGAGTTGATCCTAGGGAAAAGATCAAGAATTTTTGTCGTAAGGTGATTGCTTTTATGTTCACCCAGGTGGGTGTGGGTGGCCTTGTTGTTGGATATGCTTTGCTGGGAGCCACTGGGTTCAGAGTCATAGAGACTCAAGAAGAATACCCACAAGTTCTGACTGTGAACACGCTGCGCAACAATTGTGCTTTTGAACTCTGGGAAGTAGCCAGAAAATTCAACATTCTTAACCACAGCGCCTATGACTTGGACACTGAGAGGATTCTTCGGACTTTTCAAGATAATTTCACTCAGGTGATCAAGGACGGATACAATGGAAGATCTGTTCATGAGGTTTGATTCTTGGTGCTCTACTTTTTCGTCCTAGTTCCAAAAATTCCCCTCAGATTCTTGTTTACACTTAGAATAGCTATTTGTAACACAAGTGCACAAAATAGGCGATTATCATCGAGTGTGGAGTTTGCAGCATGAGCCGTCATGTGTGAAATAAAATAAAAAATTTTAATAATATTTTTATTTTGCCAGTGTGCAAAGTTACTTATCTCTAAAATGCGCATGTGCCAATATCTTTCTCGTACGTTGTGCTGGATTGAAGCACATTGCCTATCATTTAGAGGCAAGAAATTCCTTATTTTCAAGTTGGGTGTTGCAACACAAAATATTTTTCTTGAATTAAAGAAACCATTTCTTTAACAAAACGAATTCTTTTTAAATCGGGAAGGCTGTGCATGCTGAAGTGACATTATCATTTCAGAATAAAATATGTTGTTTTCAAACGATTTCAGACGACCCGCATTCGCCGGTTAAACGACACATTATTTTGACTAAGTATAGTGAGTATGAGAACTTTCTAAGTTGGTGATGCAGCTTATAACAAATATCTTGAAATTTTTTAAGTGGTGCAATATCTGAAATAATACTAATGTTTGAATTTTTCTTCTTGATTCTGAAAGATTTTCCCCTTCACTTTCAAAATCCACAGAGAAATAAAAAAAATGTTAACTAAAAAAATAGTGGTGGTGTTTCTGAAAATCTTTAAACTTAATTTTTCTCAGAAAGGCTATCGTTTTATTTTTTCTTGATTTGTTTCTAACGTGGTACGAATGTGATACATTTATCCTAAACGAGTTTATCTTGTGCCTGCATCTTGGAGAAGAGAAAATTGGATTTATTTTTAATTGGATTTATTTTTATAAAAAATGAAAGTTCGCATTTTTTTGATAACGAGACGCGATACGAAAAAAGTAAAATAATAAAATACAGTTGTCTCTAGTGAAAACTTTAAAAAAATCTCTGATCACTCTGCTCTATCTTGCGTTTTATTCGAAGTAAAATATGAATAAAGTCGGCTATTATAAATATGGTTTAGATACTGCAACATTAAAAAAAATTAATTATAGACTACGTCACCACCTTGAAAAGTTCTAATAACCGTAACTCAAGTATCGAAAAAATTTCGTGTAATTGGTGAAATATGGGTCGTTTAAGATCCCTTAAAAACAACATATTTTGTCCCAAAACGATTATGTGACTTCCGCTTACACAGCCAGCCCGATTTGAAATTAATTCGATAAACATAATTTTTTTTATTTAAACAAAAATTACTTGAAATTGCAGAAAACTATTTCAGGTTAAAGAAAAATTTTCATTGGAACAAAAAACCATTTCTTTGAACGAAACAACAAAAAATTATTATCATTAAAAACCACTTTGTTCAAGAATAAGTATAAAAGACAATATGATTGATAGGTGTATAAGCAAAAACTTTTTTTACTCTGACACCTTTCAGACTATTTTAGTCGGGAAGCTGTCAGAGTAAATAAGGTTTTTCCTTATATAATTTTTATAATTCTTTGTATAAATTTTCAAACTTTAAGGCATGCCTTGAAACTATATGGAATTAAATAACTAAAAATTTTATTTCGGTTTTAGAATTCATATTTCTGAAAATTTGTTTGCATTTTTCCAGTTACATAATTTAATTTATGCTAGTTATGATTAAAGATAAATAATAGAAATTATTTTCTAATTCAATCATCAATATATTGCTGGCAATGAAACCGAAATGCGCTTAAAAAAATAAAACTGATAGTATTTCTGAAATTTTGAAACGAACCTTATAATAAAATAATAATAATTTTAATTTGCGTAGATTCGGTGATTTTCTTAGTTTTCAATTGCAGTAGTAATAGTGACTGAATTTAAAATGACGTCAAATGTAAATATATAAAATACTGGATAAAAATACTTGGTTCGTTTTATAATTATTCATAAAATAAACTAAATCAAAATAGATGAAGACCACGCAAAAATAACATTAAAAAAAATTGACAGATTTTCTAAACGTATACAACTCAACTCATACATTTTTTTAAATTATTTTGGCTATTTTTAAAATTCCTCGTGAACCAGATGGCATAGATTGACTTATGACTGCACCATTAGTCTCGAGTTTCAAAATTAATCGTAGCTCCATAATATTTATGGATTAATTGGTACTTTTAAAAATGTTGATTTAATTTATTTTTATTTTGAAATGTAATTTCAAAATAAAACAATTTATGCTTTTCGAATCCATCAATTACTTCTACATATTTTAACTTCTTCTTACGACTCCTTGCAGAGATTTTTTTGAAATTTAGATCCGATTGTTTTCTTGAAATAAATTTTCTTTCGAGAGATAGCAATTTAAAATGTAAAATTCTTAAATAATTATTTTTTATTAGACTGACGATTTTTTAAGAAAATGTTGAATTTTTTTTTAAATTTCGAAATGTAATTTTAAAATAAAACAATACATTTGTTTGGAATCCATCAATTACTTCTACATATTTTAACTTCTTTTTACGGCTCCTTGTAGAGATTTTTTTGAAATTTAGTTCCGATTTTTTTCTTGAAGATATACAATTTTTAAATAATTATTTTTTATTTGACTGGCGATTTTTTAAGATAGGTTTTTGACGTATTTCGAAATAATCTCCCACATTTATTTTTCAATTCATGACGTTTGTCAGGTACCTAATTTTTACAAATTATTTATTTAAAAATAAAAAGTTAAACCAAATTTTCCAGGAAAACTATAACTATTCCTTTTTTTGAAATGCAGGGATCACAGTGCAACGGTTCTGTAGGTAGTTCAGTTTTAGGAAAAATAGAAGATTTTTATTTGAAGGGGGAAGTTTTTTCTAACATCGTTCGAACAAAAGTCAATAAATGCAAGGCATTTTAAAAAACTCAAATTTTAATATAAATCAAGAAAAATATACCGTGGGGATAGTGTCTATGAATTAATTAGAAAAATATTAATAAAAATTACATACGTTATCCTTAATGTCAGTTGAAGGGTTTCAAACTAAAGCTTTGGACTAATGAAATATTTTGTTAAAGACTAATCCCTAGAGAAATATTAATACAAATATTACATTAATTAATATAATAAACTAATAGAAAATAATAATGTAAATATTTGTTTTTTTATTTTTCTAGGTTTCTATTTCTGATAATTCTTGAAAATTCAATCGACATTTCAAAAAAATGGGAAAAAGGGGAGAAAGGAGATTAAACTCTCTAAACAGGGATTATAGTGGAATAAAAGGGATTTTCAGGATG
>CAKNWT010312935.1:0-11963 GCA_932066315.1 Andricus coriarius | reverse complement strand
CGGGTAGTGTTTCTAGGTGGGTACACGCTGCACCTTGGCTTGCCAGAACCCATCCATTGCGTATCAGCGCGAATGGGTGGGTCCCTTCAAGCCATGGTTGTCGTGTACCTATTTTTTACCAGTGTGGGCTCACCACACCCACGACTGGTTCCTATCGGCTGTCCGCGACTGCTTATTCTTGTATTCGCAGTTAACCTGAGGGGCTGTTCAGCCTTACGGGCCGTTCCTCTATCCGCAACCTGAGGACGCGCTACGTAGTGGTGACAGGGACCCACCGAGCAGCTGTATATTTCATACATAAATTAATTATTATAATTTTTTGTTTTATAAAATCTAAAATGAAATGGATTTAAGGGAGTATAGTGTCCTTTTCCTTAAAAAAAAGTGACTAGGGTGACTTTCAAAAAAAAAAAAAAAATTGTTAAAGTAGGCGCCGCATGCCTACAAAAAAGGCTTCGTAGTCTATTAAGGCGTTAATTAAGTCATTCAAAACTTTCCCTTCCATATCCCCCTTCCCTAATCACCCTAAGTTCCCCTACCCACTCTTCAAAATTCGCTCCCCCCCTCCATACAGCAAAATCTTCCTTCTCTACTTCGCTCTCTCCCCACTTCCCCGACTAACATTCCTCTTCCCCCACTCCCCTGACCCTGCCATCATTTCCCATTCCCTACTCATACGCACTACCCTACTAGACCTCCCCTCACAACCCTCCCTCATTACCAGTCATTTTTGCTCCCTTTCCCTATTTCCACTCACTTCCCCTACTCATTCTTCCTTCAAGTCCCATCAATGCCCGTACTTCCCCACCCCTCATCCGCCTCTTTCCATACTTCCCCTCTTCTCATTTCCACTAATTTCTCTTCCTTAATTTTCCCCACTTCCACTCCTACCGCTTAAATCACTTCCCCTACTTCTTCACCCCTTATTTTCTTTACAACTCTCCCCCATTTCCCCTAAGTTTCCAACCCTTATTTCCCCTCACTTCCTCCCCCTCCCTTCCCCTTCTGGGGAAAAAAGGACGACGGACAGACACCCGACCCAAACTGTAAGGGTTTCTGCCCGAGGCTACGAAACACTAAATAGTGATTTGAAAAAACGTGACCCAAAGTGACTTAGGTGACTGTGTGAATGTCCTGAATCTTGATTTAAAAAAACTTGAAAATATTTTGCTGTGAATAATTTCAGATTTGCTGAGAAATGAAAAAATTGAAGGGGATATAAAGCAGAAATGAATGACTGAGTTGGTCACTGTCGCATCAAAGGAAGGGTGTGGGAATCAGTTCTAACATAGCCGAGGAATCGATTCAACCCAGTTCGAGAAGTTTTTTGCGATATCTGCCAATGGAAAAAGCGTGTTACCTTCTCGTTAGGAACAATCTGTTTTAATTGACGTTCCGAAGCGAAATGCTTGATTAATAAAACGAAGTCTGCCTTTCAACTTGTTAAGTAATTCTCTGATACTATTTTTCAATCAAGAATCCAGTCATTTTACTTTGACTTCATGTCTGGCATTTTCAATTCTCTATAATTATTCCTTTCTTCTATCTCTTTTATTTTAAATAGAAATTGAATCTTTTTTAATTTTTTAGAGTTTAACGTAGATTCTAGTTTCCCGTTTGAAAATTATAGGTGCATTTATTATGGAAAAGTTTTAAATTTTAAACCACGTGAAATATGAATAAGCTTTTAGTAGACAGACAGGGCCTGCTCTAGTTCAAGGTTCCTACCTTACCGACATCGAGAACATTCTGCAAGTGAAATGGTTCGTGTATGTGCTAAGTTTCTAGAATGCTCTGGATGACGTCATAAAATTATGTCATCCAATAGTGTCAAAAATTGAAAATAATAGTATTAAAATAGCGACATAAAAATTTTCATGTATTAAACCAATGTGTAGTTTAAATTAAAAAATGTATAGTCCAAAATCAAAAAGGGCGCAACGAAAATTAACTTTATTCTTTAAGTAAAATTCCCAGTTTTTAAATGGTATATATTAAAAGTATTAAAAATGAACTTCAATGTTTATTTAAAAGGTCATTCTTTAGCCCATAAATGATCAAAATTTGGATTTATTCACAGCAGGCTTCCCAGTCATTTCCCTATTCCCCTATTCCCCTCTTTTTCTCCTTTTCACTGTATAAGTATTTATTGTTTACAGTTAATTCTTTTCACTTCAAAAGTCTACTATGAAATTTTTGCTCAAGAATTTTAACTTTTTTGGTTAAAAACTTTATTATTTGATTCAAAATTGAATTATTTTGTTGAAAATTCAACAAAATTTTTAAGGTCATAATTTTTGGTTGAAAATTCAACTGTTTTGTTGAAGATTTGTCTTTTTGGCTTGAAAATTCAAAAATTTGATTCAATTTTTTTTCTTCCTTGACTAACAAATTCTTTTTTAATTGAAAATTTAACTACTTTTTTGAACATTAATCTTTGTGGTTTAAAGATTCACCCCTTTCGGAAGAAATTTCACCTTTTTTGATTAAAAATACAACTGTCTGGTTAAAATTTAATCTTTTTCGGTTGAAAATGAACTTTTTTGTTGAAAATTTTTTCTTTGAAATATCAACGAATTCATTTTTCTTTGAAAATTCTGCTGTTTTGGTTGAAAATTTAACTCTTTGGTAGAACTACTTTGTTAAAAGTTCATGTTTATTTTGGTTGGAGATTCATAATTTTAGATGGAAATTCGTTTTTTTTATTAAAAATAAAATTCACCTATTTAGTTTAAAAAGTTTAACTAAATAGTTAAATTTTCATTCAGAGGATTAATTTTGAATTTTAAACATTTTATATAAAATAGTTTAATTTTTTACCAAACTGTTGAATTTTCAACCGAATAAGACGATTTTCTACAAAACGGTTGAATTTTCAACAAAGCAATTCAAGTTTCAGTTAAGAAATTTAATTTTTAATTGTTTTCGGGCCTAACATTTGTTAGACCTAAAAAAAATACAAATTAAAAATTAATAAAATAAAATATGGACTCACATCCATTATTCAAACTATTTAGCTGACAATTTATGTAATTTGTTGAAAATTTGTCTTTTCGAGTTGAAAATTAAACTTCGTGGTTGAAAATTCCCCTATTTGGTGAAAAATTTATGTACTTTGTTGAGAATTCATCTTTCTTGGTAGAAAATTAATCTTTTATGTTAAAAAATCATACTTTTCGTAGAAAGCTTATCTTTTTGGTTAAAAATGCAACTTTTTGGTTACAAATTAATCTGCTTTGGTTACAATATTTTTTTCAAAATAGTAGAAAAATAGTGCCATTCCTAAAAATTTGTCAAATAGTGTTAATATTGCAGTGAGTCTGAGGCCTGAAATTTTGAATTTGCCGCTTCCACATTTAGGAAGAACCAATGAGTAAAGAGCGCCAAATTTGAAAATTTCTGTACAGAATTCTTTAAATTTTTAAAAATTACAGTTTTAAAATATAGCTTAATTGATACAAATGGCACAAATCACTTAATGTCGAAAAAGTGGCTTATAAGCGCAATCAAAGAGAGTAATGACCAGCCACAGAATTGCTGGTGATACCTCCCACCTCCACCCCGAGTCCAGTGAGTGAGAAAGACAAATGAGGTACTTCGAAGTCGAAAGTGCGTGAAACCTTCGGTCAGACTTTCGTGAGGGCGCGGTTGACAGTGGTCGATTTGCGAAAATGCGACTGATAAATTAACCTAATTCGTTACACCACCCTCGCAGGAATACAGGCTCATATATTCAAAAGGATATCTTATTTCGCGTAAGGTCCACGCTCATGACACGATAATAATAATAATAGCACACAATTCAGGCAAGCAGTGGCGTAGACGCACATTTTCGCTTCAAAACATAAAAAGGGTAACTTCTTTAATTTCAAACTTCCCGCCTTTGAAATAAAGGCGCATTCACACCACCAAAGTTAAAAGGTCCCAACACAAAAATGGCGCCAAATTTGAAATGTGCGAAATACAAAAGAGAGCGAAATTTGTTTGCAAACTTTATACCTTTATTTATAAATCAGTAAACAAAAAAAAGGAAGTCTCTCTTTATTAATTGCAGAGTTGGCGGGAAAGAGCCTCGCGTGAGAGAGGCCACCTGGGAATTGCTAAAGTGCTTGGGGTGAGAGCGTATTGTGATGGTGGGGGATGATTTGAGGAGGGTGCGACATTTTTCATCGGAGGGGA
The DNA here is from genome assembly GCA_932066315.1 of Andricus coriarius. Lineage (NCBI taxonomy): Eukaryota > Metazoa > Arthropoda > Insecta > Hymenoptera > Cynipidae > Andricus > Andricus coriarius. Next base: position 7,784 of record CAKNWT010312935.1, on the reverse strand, counting down.
AGCGAGACAAAGAGTGCTTTTTCTGCAATAAGCAACCCTCTCATCCATTCGCTCTTTCGCTTTACCTGCCTCCCTCGGGATTAAGGATTGCACACCAGCAATGGTAAATGGGGAAACAACTGCGTCCCCAAAAGACGAACTGCTTTAATTTAAAGTCGCGAACCAGATTGAGAGTTTCACTCTCGAAAAGCCCAGTTTCGACGAGTTATCACGATTCCCGGGTGTTTAACAGATTTAGCTCAAACTTTTCTCGAGAAAAAAATGGCAGCCATTCAATATTCAAGAGGTGGCCAAGTTGAGAAAAGTTTGGGAAATTTTAATGCCTCTTTTGATTATGCGATTTTGAATTATGAATTGATAGAATGCGGCAGAGGAAAGTTTATGCGATGAAATCTATTTTTCTTTTCTTTTATAAAGCACACGTTCGATGTGGGAGGTTTGTCGGATTCGTGAATAGAGGTGTGTATCGAAATTATCGAGTCAGAAATCGACTCTAAACTCGAGTCAGGTAACCAGAAGTAGCAGGCAACCGGAATTAATTTCAATGCCCGACGGGAGACCCGAAGCTGAACCACTTAACTTCGACGGGCTCTTTCACCATTCAAACAGCAAACACCGTGGGCGGTGCTCTTACGGAGGATTAATAATAGTGCGTGATTAATGGATCCTTTACTGTTCCAGGACAATTTCGAACTCTGTATCCCGTGCCGAAAATAAATAAATTAGAACAATATTTACAAACAGAGATTCATAATTCAGTCAGTCGATTTTTAATGTCCTCTCCTTCTTGAACAATCCTATCAACACTTGTTTCCACTGCCCCTTCCACTACTCCACAACTTCCCACTATCCTTAATGTCCCCTCCTCATCAACCATATACATCTTCCTCCCCTCAAGTTCCTTCTTCTAGACCAGTTCTAGCAACCCTTCTTCCACTCCCCCTTCCACTATGCCACCGCTCCCAATAATTTAATGTCCCCTCCCCCACAACCCTATACTCCTCCCACCCCTCAAGAGCCTTTTTCTATACTAATCCTATAAACCCTTTTTCCACTCCCCCTTCTACTACTGCACCCCTCCCCTCTAAACCTTTGTCTCTTCCTCCGCAATTTAATATGCTACTCCACCACTTTTTAACATGCTTCTCCATCTCTCGATTAAACTCTGTATCCCAGACCAATAATATATAAACAGATAAATAAGAACAATCCCCTTCCCTTATACTCCATCCAACTTCCAAGTCCCTTCTTCTAGATCAATCCTTTCTCCCCTTCATTCCTCTCCCCCCGCCATTAATCGACCAGTCCTCTTCTATCTCTCAATCCTCTCTCAACCAAAGAACCTCATTTTAAATTATTTTGACAATCAAGTTTTTCTCCTCAAATTTTCTTTCCTAGACCTCTCAAAATAATGCACCATCATGCCATTTTCCTTATTTTCATCTTCCTCTGAAACCTACCTCTTTCTCTTTATACTGTTTTCGCTAGACCACCAAACCTGTTTCGAATTTCTTCTTCCCTTTACTTAATATCCCCCTCTTTCAATTTATCCTCCGTCTTTCGTGCCAATCCTACCCTTCCTGTTACCCCTATACTCACCTTAATTCTACTTACCCTTCTACCTTATCTTTTATCATCTCCCCGTGCCGACCAAATCGCCACTCGTCCTATGCTTCTTTGCTTATTTTCTTATCTCTGTCTAACAACTCTCATGTTTACAAACTACCTGCTTCTCCTTACATTGTTTTCACTGGACCCCCCAACTAACCCTTTACTTTATTATCAACATCCATAGCCCTCTATTTCATATTTCTCTCTTCCCCATCACCCTTTCACTTAAGTACACTTTTGTCCCCTTCGAAACTTCTCTTGTCATTGCTAACCTCCTCCATGTAATCCACTTCTACTCCTCTTTTTTATCAACCCTCTCCCAATCATGTCCTCTTTCGCTCCCTTATTTCAAAACCACACTCCACTCCCCCTCTATTTAATACGCTACTACCCTCTTAAAATTCTTCTACCACATTCTATATTTTAAATGTCCTTTATCTTTTTTCTTCTCCACCAAATCTCCACTCCTCCTATGGTTCTTTCCTCATTTCCCTCTCCCCGCCTAATCCCTCTCATTACTACATCCTACCTCCTTCTCCTAAGATTGTTTTCACTAGGCCGTCCTACCAACCCCTTCCTTTATTATTATTTTGCACAGTCCTCTATTTCATATTTTTCTCTACCCCTCAAATAATTTCCTCTCTACCCACTCATTTAAGTACACTTTGTCGCCTTCGTGCCCCCCTCTTGCCATTCCTACCCTCGAAGTTATTTCCACTCTTTTTACTACACCTCATTTTACATCCTTTTTACCAACCCCCTCCCATTTATCTCCTCCGCTTCCCCATTTTCAACCCACATTATAGTCCCTTCTTACTATTTATTCTCAGGAAATGAGGTTTGTAACATCAACATTTTATAAGGTTAGCTGATAAATACTCTGAAAAATCCCCCCCCCCCCCCTTAGGAGACTAAACATTTTTTTTACATAATTAAAATGAGAATAACTAAAAATAAAGAATGTAAATAAATCTATAAACTCTTTTGTCGAACCACTCTATTGTCTATACGGAAACACAGACGAAGGAAAATCCCTCCTAAAAGTTTGGTGCAATCCCAACAGATGCGAGTTCATGGAAAAGGGATTGGGTTCGATTTGGGGTTGGGGGTGCTAAGTTTCACCAAAACTTCTCGCCACTGAGTCCGAGATCGTTGTTCGATAACCCGGGACCAATAGGAAAGGACACAAAAGCCCCCCCCCCGCTCTAATTTTGTCAAGAGTGGGTGGTTTGGGGGTGGGGGCTTTAAGACAGGATCATAATCTGAAGAGACTCAGCTGCTCCTTCGCGGCCAAGCAACGACACGACTCTGCACTCGCTTTAATTGAAGACCGGACTTCCGGATATCGGAGAAATTGGACATACGCCCTCTAGTATCTAGAATATAGGGAATGGGTTTTTGTACTGACGTCAGAATGTCCATTAGGTACTTTCCAAGATACGAATCCGCTTAGAGTTGGAAAATTATAATCAGCAGAGTGCCAAATTTGGCACAAAATAATTCAACTAGAACTGATAGTGATTACCGTAAAATGGGGCTAAGCGGATCGTTTTTTTCGGTTATTGAGAATAAAGACATCTATTTATTCAAGTGTGAGCTACTCTACCCCACATGGTGGGGCTAATTCGCTCACTCATAGAAAAAAGTAAATTCCGGATGCTGCAAAATATAATCCATTGCATAAATAATAAAAAATAAATTTGCGGTTGTACCAGTTTTCCCCACATGCGTCGCATAGCCCCATTTTATGGTAACTCTGTTCGCTTGAAGATGAGGTTTGACTTTTTTTGTTTGTTACTGGATCACAGAGGTTCGAAATGTCAGTTGCTATTAAATTTCAGCTTTAATAGCTGAAATTACTTTCTGTGACCTAAATTTGCAACCGAGAGACATTGGATTTTTTGATTACAGGACTCGTGAGGACGGAAAGCCATTTCAGCAGGATAGCGAAGAGGTCCACGTTTACCACAAGTCAATATTTGCTTGCGCTTCCTGATCCACCACCTCGAAACTCTAAACACGGAGTTCACGCGGAATACCCTCCACATCACTATACTATTATCGATTACAAATTAGAGTGGACATTCCAGCACTTTAATCTATAAATAATAAAAACATGACAAATAAACGAGAAATCGAATAAATAATGGGGCAGTTTTTTTCCAGTTTAATCACATAAAAAATCCATTGGAAACAATCTTGAGCAAAGTGTAGCCATATTGGATGGTAGTATATGGTGAAAATTTTTTGTCATTTGGAAGAGAGGGGAGGACAAGGAGGTGCGATGAGAAGTATATGCAGAAATGGGAGGGGGAAGTTCGAGAGGTGTGGTCAAGTTCGAGAGGTGTGGTCAAGTTCGAGAGGTGTCGTAGGGTAGTAAAGGAGGGGTTGTATAGGATGGGAAGAAAGTACATGAGGAGAGAGGAGATGTATAGGATAGGAGAGAATTATATGAGGAGAGCGGAAAGTAGGAGAGGTTAATGAGGGGAGGGGAAGTGAGGTGAGGCAGGGAGAAGTAGAGGGGTTGAATAAGTAGTGAGGGATGGAATGGGAGGGGAAATAGGGAATAAGGAGGGGGAAGTACGAGAGGTGTGGTAGGGTGGTAAGTGAGGGGTTGTATAGGATGGGAAGGAAGTATATGAGGAGAGGAGATGTATAGGATAGGAGAGAAGTATATGAGGAGAGCGGACAGTAGGAGAGGGTATTGAGGGGACGGGAAGTGAGGTGGAGCAGGGAGAAGTAGGGAAGTTGAATAAGAATGGAGGGATGGGATTGGATGGGAAATAGGGAATGGGGAGGGGCAAGTTCGAGCGGTGTGGTAGAGTAGTAAGGGACGGTTTGTATAGGATGGGAAAAAGTATATGAGGAGAGCGGACAGTAGGAGAGGGTATTGAGGGAAGGGGAAGTGAGGTACGGCAGGGAGTAGTAGGGGGGTTGAATAAGGAGTGAGGAATGGGATGGGAAATAGGGAGTAAGGATGGGGAAGATCGAGAGGTGTGGTACGGTAGTAAGGGAGGGAGGTGGGACAGGGTGAAGTAGGGGAGTTGAATAAGGAGTGAGGGATGGGATGCGAGGGGAAATAGGGAATAAGGAGGGGGAAGTTCGAGAGGTGTGGTAAGGTAGTAAGCGAGGTGTTGTATATGATGGAAGGAAGTAGATAAGGAGAGGAGACGTATAGGATAGAAGAGAAGTATATGAGGAGAGCGGACAGTAGGAGAGGAGATCGAGGGGAAGGGAAGGCGCATGGCACCTCCTTATTTTATTTTATTTGGTCTTAAAATAAAGCTGAGTATTCTAACTTTCAAAAGCGTTTAGGAAGAAACGACATTATTTTTTTGAAAAATTGCTGCAAATTTTTTCCAGAGTTTGACTTAATATTATTATATTCTCGATCAGATTTTAAGATATTCTTAGTAATTTTTCCGGGAAACGACAAAATTTTGCAGAAGTTTTTGCGAAGAAGTAACTCTTGGGAAATGTTTGTTTACAAATTTCGGAGAAACCTTAAATTTAGTCTTGGGCAAAGTTTCGAAGGAGTTGTCTTCGAAGCAGAAAAGTTTCCCGGTACTTTCCTGAGAAATCTACTATAATTTGCCGATAATTTTCTCAAAACTTTCTGAAAAATTTCTTGATATTTTGCAAAATTCTCGTTACAAGTAATTGTAACGTCCCGTAAAACTGCACATATTGGATTTCCCGAAAAACTATCTATCCTCAAAATGGAATTTTTCACTATTACGAAAAACTTCCCGGAAATTCTTCAGAAAAGCGAAAAAAATTCCTCAAAAAATAAAAATGATAAAAACCAATATTACAACTAATTAAAAAAATTCTTTATCAGAAAATAATAATCCTCGGCCCAGACATCCAATTGTGAAGAAAACCTCTTAAAACCCATGTACGATGGGTTGCCTATAAACCGATTTTGTCCCAAGGGGGTAAAACTGTTGACCATTTTCTGAGTGTAGATGACGTTTGGTTCTCCCTTACGTTACGTAGGTTGTACTTATGTTTGGTCGCAAAAGCTCATGGGTTGGGGGAATGAGGCGGTTAGGGGGTGGGTGCAGGTTGCCCCCCCCCTTCCGATCAATAGACCGAGGAAGGGCTGTGGAAGCGTCCAGCGACCACCGCTGTCTGGGCATCGATCCTCACCACCTTCCACCCCTTATAACCCCCCCCCCCCCCGAAACTTGTGTGGGTGTTTGCCTCCACGTACATTGACCTAACTTACTTTCTCTGCCTACGGTCCTTTTATTTCATCTCTTTTTGCCCCGCAAGGCAGGAAATGTCTTCCCTTTTTCTCGATCTTTCAATGCCGACGAGAAAAAAGAAGGTCCTGAGAGAGGTTCTTCGAACATATTTGTGTACACTCTGAATTACATTCGGGCTTCGAAGAAAAAAAACTTGGACCGATTAGTCATATTTTTCAATACATTAATAGAAGGTGTCATATCTTCTTATATTTTTTCTTGTTTAAAATTTAGTTTTTAAATAAATTTTTAAATATTAGGATTTAAAGATTTTTTAAACAATGTTTAATAATTAATAATTTCGAATTGAAAGCGTTTGAAATAAAAAAACTTTAGATCAGGCAAACATTTTTAAAAAGGACAATATTTATATTTCTGATTTAAATTTTGAAAATAGGATAATTTTATAACGTTAAAAATGGAATATTTTCATATTAAAATGTTGAAAAATGGATCATTGAAAATTCAGAGGAATTAAAATTATTATAACATTATTAATTATAATTTTTAAAATGCAATCATTTCAATCATAGTTCCAAATTAAAACTTATGAAAGGGAAAAATATTGCCGACTTTATTTTCAAATTCGGTAATATTATAACTGTCGGAAATTTTCTAATTTCAAAAACTTTATTTGTCGAGATTTTTCAGTCGTCCCGAATTTAATAGTAAAATTGTCCTTAAATTATGAATATTTGAATTTGAAACTAAAAGATTGTGAAATATTTTTGAACTTGAGCTTTTGACGCAAAAAAAACTTTTCTTTCAAGGCCAGAAGAATAAAAATTGTTTACCGTAAAAATAAAATTAGTTAATGTCTACTTCAACTCCCCTTAAGTCAAACATCGCTTCCCCACCCATCTCACAGTTCTTCCTTCTCTACTTCCCCCTCCCCTCACTCCCCCAACTAACACACCCCTTCTGCTACTTTTCTTTCCAAGCCCTCACTTCCCCTCCCTTACTTAGCCGTACTACTCTACTAGCCCTCCTCGCACTTCCCCTAGTGTCCTCTTTCCTCATTACCGCTCATGTCCCCTACTTTTCCACTTCTCATTTTCCCTAACTTCCCCTACTTCCACTCCCCTCATTACCTATACTACCCCTCCCCTTATTAATCATCACTTCCCCTACTTTTTCTCTCCTCATTTCTGCTCACTTCACCTACTCCCTCTCACCTCATTTTTGCTCACTTCAACTACAACCCCTCACCTTATTTCTTCACACTTCACCTATTTGCCCACCCCTCACCATCATTAATACTTACTTCCCGTATCACCAAACCCTCAATCCACTTAATTTTCCTCCCCTAATTTCCCCTTACAACCTCTACCCTGGTTTTCCCTCACTTCGCTTTTCCTAATTTCTCCTATTTCCCCTCCCATCACTTCCCCTTCTCGGAAAAAAGTAGGACGGACGGACACCAGATTGAAACTATGAGGAATTCTGCCTTGGGTTACTAAGCCCTAAAAAACTAAGATGAATTCGTTTAAGTCAATTGAGAAAATAAATTCAAATTTATTCATACAAGATTTTCTGGGGGAAAAAAAATCGGAGAGGAATCTCAAGAAATGAACATTTATCAATCGTCATCATTTAATGGCTCGTGACGAGGGAAATTCGCCAGACAGTTGGCAATGGCTTTTTTACTGCAAGGCTGATCGAGGTTGACATAAAAAATTGGCGAGGGTCGAAAAGGTAAAGAGGGGTAGGCAGGAGAGGGGGCAGGGCAAATACTGTCTGAGAAGTCAAACAGTTATAAATCACCGGAAAAGAAGTCTTCCGTAACCTTCTCTTTAACCTAGAAAATCTCAGGATCGTCGACACTTTCTTACTTACGAGGAACAAATTATCGCCTCTTACTCCACCTCGTAATGTCAAGGGCTGCTATTTTTAAGCCCCTCGTAAATCCTCGTCAGGATTCGT
>CAKNWT010312934.1:0-10948 GCA_932066315.1 Andricus coriarius | reverse complement strand
TATCTTTTAGGCTGGAAGGTCAATACTTGGTTTAAAAATACATTTTGCTGGCATTACAGATTTATTTTTTAAGATATTTTTTGTCAAAAATTTATCTTTTTTCATAGTCATTTATTTTTCTTGGTTGAAAATTAATCTGTTGGGTTCAAAATTAACTTTTTTGGTTGAAGATTCTTTATTTTAGTTAAAAATTAATTTTTTTGCTTATAAATTCAACTATTTTCTTGAAATTTTTTGTTCATTTTTATTTTTTTGTTCCAAAATTTTTTTTTTAGCTAACAATTTTTTTTAATGCAAATTCAACTATTTAATTTTTGGTCAAAAATATATCTTTTTTGATAGACTTTTATTCTTTTTGGTTGAAAATTTATCTACTGGGTTCAAAATTAATTTTTTTGGTTTAAGATTTATTATTTTAGTTGAAAATTAATTGATTTGCTTGTAAATTTAAATATTTTGTTGAAAATTGATTTTTTTGTTGAAAATATTTTTTTTAAATTGAAAATTTAACTATTTCATTTTTTGGTCGATAATTGATATTTTTTGATAGGTATTTATTCTTCTTGGTTGAAGATTCATTATTTTAGTTAAACATTAATTTGATTGCTTATAAATTTAACTATTTTTATGAAAATTGTTTTTTTTTTTGGTTGAAAATAATTTTTTTTAATTGAGAATATTTATTTTCAAACTGAAAATTTAACTGTTTCATTTTTTCTCGAAAATTTATCTTTTTTGAAAGACATTTATTCTTCTTGGTTGAAAATTCATACGTTGGGTTCAAAATTAATTTTTTTGGTTGCAGACTCATTATTTTAGTTAAAAATTAATTTTTTTGCTTATCAATTTAACTATTTTGTTGTAAATTATTATTTTTTTAATTATTTTTTTTCTGTTTGAAAATTATTTTTTTTTCTGAAAAACTTTTTTTTTTAATGAAAATTTAATTATTTAATTTTTTGTCCAAAATTTATCTTTTTTGATAGACAATTATTCTTCTTGGTTAAAAATTCATCTGTTGGGTTCAAAATTAATTGTTTTGGTTGAAGATTCATTATTTTAGTTAAAAATGAATTCAGTTGGTTATAAATTTAACTATTTTGTTCAAAATCGTTTTTTGTTGTTGAAAATAATCATTTTTTTAACTGCACATATTTTTTTTTTTGAACTGAAAATTTAACTAATTCATTTTTTGTCTAAAATTTATCTTTTTTGATGAACATTTATTCTTCTTGTTTGAAAATTTAATTCTTTTGTTTAAAATTTATTTTATTTGCTTGTAAACTTATTTCTCCAACTGAAAATTAACTATTCTTTTTTTGTTTTAAATTTATCTTTTTCAGTGGAAAATTCATCTATTTTGTTAAAAATTGGTCTTTTATGAAAAATTAGAAAATTAACCTTTTTGATCTTACCGGGTAGAGATTTAATCTTTTTTGTTTAAAAATGTAACTGTTTGGTTGAAAATTCATCTTTTTAATTTAAAAATACATCTTTGTGTGTTAGAAATTAAACTATTTGTTTAAAAATTAAACTTTTTTTTTGGAAATTCATGTGTTTTGTTAAAAATTATTATTTTTTGCTAGAAAATTAATCTATTTGGTTGAGATTTCATTTCGTTGATTGCAAATTAGTTTTTTTATTGAAAATTAATTTTTCAACTGAAAATTTAACTATTCCAGTTTTCGTCAAAAATTTTTTTTTGTATAGAAATTTAATCTTGTTGGTTGAAAATTTATCCGTTTTGCTGAAAATTTAAATATTTCCCTAAAAATTTATTTTATTTGGTTAATAACATGTTTCTCTAACTTAAAATTAAACTATTCGATTTTTTTTTGGAATGAAGATTTATCATTTCAGTTAAACTTTCATTTATTTTTTTTCTAATGAAAGAAATTTGGTTGAAAATTTGTTTTTTTTTTTTAAATTAATTTGTTTGTAAAAATTTACTTTTAATTTTAAAAATTTTTTAAAAAATTTAACTAAATTACACAAAAGGAAGGGGTGAGACCTTACGAAATCCAAAAAATAATTTTTCGACCACCATAATATTTATATTTTTAATTTAAACTTAAATCATATTACTTATTTCTGAAAGAACGAAATGAAGTACAATACGCAGGCGTTCAGTATATCCTTAACTCGGTAGTACAATCTTTGCAAGAAAATCCAGACAGAAGGTAAAAAATTGAATATTTTTTATTTATTTATTGAAAATAATACTTTCATAAACTAGAGATTTTTATTTAAATAATTTAAAAATATATGTTTATGTGCTTACATTTTGCAAACAGATTCATTTATGTGGAATCAGCATTTTTCTTCAAGTGGTGGGACAAACAAAATGAAAAAATAAAAACAATTGTTCGATCCTTAATTAATGAAGGAAGACTGGAAATAATTGGCGGAGGCTGGAGCATGAATGATGAAGCAGTGACCCACTATCAATCTGTAATTGATCAATTTTCCTGGGGCTTTAGGTAATTATACAAAAAATTTATTCTTAAAAAAATTACATTATTTTAGAAAATATTAATAATAATTTCGTAATAATAGTTTTTGTATTAATATTAGGATTATGTCACTAATTATTTGTAGAAAAAGGTGGCAAGTATAAATATTGCATTTTCAACTTAATAAATCGGTTTTTAACCGAATAGTGCAATTAATAAAAAAAATTTGAACAAAATACTTGAATTTTTAACTAAATAGTTGAATTTTCAACAAACAAAAAATTTTAACCAAATTGTTACATTTTCCAAATTTTCTACAGGACAGTCGAATTTCCAACCCGAACCAAAATTGTTAACAACAAACTTAATTTTTAACAAAATAGTTGAATTTTCTATAAATGAGTTGATACTTTATACACAAAGTTGATATTTTAACAAAATATTTGAATTTTACACTAAAGAATCTTAAATAAAAAATAAAAAAAATTAACAAAGTTGTTGCAATTTCAACCAAGTAGTGGAATTTTCAACTAATAATGATTTTTCAGTCAATAAAGAAAAAAAAATAATTCAAAGGGGTGAATCTTCAATTTTACTATATATATTTTTTACAAAACTTTTGAATTTTTAACACAAAAATGTTAATATTCAGCAAAAAAGCTAATAATTTTCTACCAAATAGTTGAATTTGCAACCGAAAATATGAATTTCGAAACAGGAAGATTACTTTTTTTTAAAGATGAAATTTCAAGAAAATGCATAAATTTTCAACCAAATAGTTGAATTTTTAACCAAATAGCTAAATTTTTAAATACAAAAGAAATATTTTCAACTACAAATGAAGTAGGTCATTTTTCCGCTAAAAAGGGAATTTTCAACAAAATAGCGAAATTTTCAACTAATAATAATTTTTCAGTCAGTAAAGAAAAAGAAATTTCATCAAAAAGGTTGAATTTTCAATTTTAATATTATGTACAAGATAGTTGAATATTTAATAAAAAAAATATTTAGCAAAAAAGTAGGACGACTGAAAAATCCCGAAAAATTAAATTCCCAACACTGTAAAGTTCCCAAATTGAAAAATTCTCGAATAATAAAAATCCCGAATTGGGAAATTCCTGAATACTAAAATTCCCAAATTGGAAAATTCCCGAATAATAAAATTCCTAAATTTTATAATTACCTAATAATAAAATTCCCGAATAATAACATTCCCAAACATTTTATAATATTACCGAATTGGAAAATGGGACGACTAGAAAATCCCGAAAAATAAAATACTCGACATTGTAAAACTCCCAAATTGGAAAATTCGCGAATAATAAAAATCCCGAATTGGAAAATTTCCGAATAGTAAAATTCCTGAATTTTAAAATTTCCGAATCGGATAATTCCCGAATAATAAAATTCCCGTCACTGTGAAACTCCCGAGTTAGAAAATTCCCGAATAATAAAAATCCCGAATTGTAAAATTCCCGAATAATAAAATTCCCTAATGATAAAATTCCCGAATCATAAAATTCCTGAATTTTATAATTCCCAAATTGGAAAATTCCCGAATAATAAAATTCCTAAATTTTAAAATTCCCTAATAATAAAATTCCCGAATCATAAAATTCCTAAATTTTAAAATTCTCTAATAATATAATTCCCGAATTATAAAATTCCTGAATTTTAAAATTCCCGAATTGGAAAATTCCTGAATAATAAAATTCCCGAATAATAAAATTCTCGAACATTTTATAATATTACCGAATTGGAAAATGGGACGACTGGAAAATCCCGAAAAATAAAATTCCCGACACTGTAAAATTCCCGAATAATAAAATTGCCGAAAAATAAAAATCCCGTATTGGAAAATTCCCGAAAAATAAAATTCCTGAATTGGGAAATTCCCGAATTGGAAAAATTCCCGGTTCGGAAAATTCCCGAAAAATTTTCGAATAATAAAATTCCAGAATTGTAAAATTCCTAAATTTAAAAATTCCCTAATAATAAAATTCCCGAATTATAAAATTCCTGATTTTTAAAATTCCCTATTTGGAAAGTTCCCGAATAAGATCATTCCTAAATTTTAAAATTCCCTAATAATAAATTTCCCGAATTATAAAATTCCCGAATAATAAAATTCCCGAACATTTTATAATATTACCGAATTGGAAAATGGGACGACTGGAAAATTCCGAAAAATAAACTACCCGACACTGTCAAACTCCCGAATTGGGAAATTCTCGAATAACAAAAATTCCGAATTGGAAAACTCCCGAATGATAAAATTCCTGAGTTTTAAAATTTCCGAATCGGATAATTCCCGAATAATAAAATTCCCGAATTGGAAAATTCCCGAATAATTAGATTCCTGAAATTTAAAATTCCTGAATTTTAAATTTCGCGAATAGGAAAATTCCCGAAAAATAAAATTTAAAAATTCCCGAATAATAAAATTGCCGACACTGTGAAATTTCCAATTTGGAAAATTCCCGATACTATGAAATTTCCGAGTTGGAAAATTCCCGAATAATAAGAATCCCGAATTGGAAAATTCCCGAATAGGGTGATTCCCGAATAATAAAATTCCCGACACTGTGAAATTCCCGAGTTGGAAAATTACTGAATAATAAAAATCCCGAATAATAAAATTCCTAAAATTTAAAATTCCCTAATAATAAAATTCCCGAATTATAAAATTCCTGAATTTTAAAATTCCCGAATTGGAAAATTCCCGAATAATAAAATTCCTAAATTTTGAAATTCCCTGATAATAAAATTCCCGAATTGGAAAATTCCTAAATTTTAAAATTCTCTAATAATATAATTCCCGAGTGATAAAATTTCTGACACTGTGAAATTTTCGTGTTGGGAAATTCCTCAATATTAAAAATCCCGAATTAGAAAATTCCCGAACATTTTATAATATTACCGAATTGGAAAATTCCCGAAAAATAAAATTCCTGAATTGGAAAATTCCCGAATTGGAAAAATTCCCTGATTGGAAAATTCCCGACAAATAAAATTTCCGAATAATAAAATGCCTGAATTGGAAAATTCCCGAATAATAAAATTTCCGAAAAATAAAAATCCCGAATTGGAATATTCCTGAATAATAAAATTTCCGAATAATAAAATTCCAGAATTATAAAATTCCTAAATTTAAAAATTCCCTAATAATAAAATTACCGAATTATAAAATTCCTGATTTTGAAAATTCCGAATTGGAAAATTCCTAAATTTTAAAATTCCCTTGTAGTAAAATTCCCAAATTATAAAATTTCTGAATTTTAAAATTCCCGAATAATTAAATTCCTAAATTTTAAAATTCCCTAATAATAAAATTCCCGAATTATAAAATTCCCGAATAATAACATTCCCGAACATTTTATAATATTACCGAATCGGAAAATGGGACGACTGGAAAATTCCGAAAAATAAAATACCCGACACTGTAAAACTCCCGAATTGGAAAATTCTCGAATAATAAAAATCCCGAATTGGAAAACTCCCGAATGATAAAATTCCTGAGTTTTTAAATTCCGGAATCGGATAATTCCCGAATAATAAGATTCCCGAATTTGAAAATTCCCGAATAATAAAATTCCTGAAATTTAAAATTCCCTTATAATAAAATTCCCGAATCATAAGATTCCTGAATTTTTAAATTCCCGAAATGGAAAATTCCCGAATGATGAAATTCCTCAATTTTAAAATTCCCTAATATTGAAATTCCTGAATTATGAAATTCCTGAATTTAAGAATTCCCGAAATGGAAAATTCTTTAATAATATAATTCCAGAATTATAAAGTTCCTGAATTTTAAAATTCCTGAATATTAAAATTCCTGACACTGTGAAATTTCCGAGTTGGGAAATTCCCGAATAATAAAAATCCCGAATTGGGAAATTCCCGAACATTTTATAATATTACCGAATTGGAAAATGGGACGACTGGAAAATCCCGAAAAATAAAATTCCCGACACTGTCAAATTCCCGAAAAATAAAATTGCCGAAAAATAAAAATCCCGTATTGGAAAATTCCCGAAAAATAAAATTCCCGAATTGGAAAATTCCAGAAAAATAAAATTTCCAGACAATAAAATGCCTGAATTGGCAAATTCCCGAATAATAAAACTTCCGAAAAATAAAAATCCCGAATTGGAAAATTCCCGAATAATAAAATTTCCGAATAATAAAATTCCCGAACTATAAAATTCCTAAATTTAAAAATTCCCTAATAATAAAATTCCCGAATTATAAAATTCCTGATTTTTAAAATTCCCGAATCGGAAAATTCCCGAATAATAAAATTCCTAAATTTGAAAATTCCCTAATAATAAAATTCCCGAATTTTAAAATTCCTGAATTGGAAAATTCCCGAATAATAAAATTGCCGACACTGTGAAATTTCTAAGTTGGAAAATTCCCGATACTATGAAATTTCCGAGTTGGAAAATTCCCGAATAATAAAAATCCCGAATTTGAAAATTCCCGAATAATAAAATTCCTAAACTTTAAAATTCCCTAATAATAAAATTTCCGAATTATAAAATGCCCGAATGATAAAATTCCCAAACATCTTATAATATTACCGAAATGGGAAATGGGACGACTGGAAAATCCCGAAAAATAAAATTCCCGATACTGTAAAATTCCCGAAAAATAAAATTTCCGAATAATAAAATGCCTGAATTGGAAAATTCCCGAATAATAAAAATTCCGAAAAATAAAAATTCCGAATTGGAAAATTCCCGAATAATAAAATTTTCGAATAATAAAATTCCCGAATGATAAAATACCCGAATTGGAAAATTTCCGATTGATAATATTTCGGAATTAGAAAATTTCCGAAAAATAAAATTCCCGAACCTTTTATAATATTACCGAACTGGAAAATGGGACGACTGAAAAATCCCGAAAAATAAAATTCCTGACAATGTAAAATTCACGAATAATAAAATTTTCGAATAATAAAATTCCCGAATGATAAAATACCCGAATTTGAAAATTTCCGATTGATAATATTCCGGAATTAGAAAATTCCCGAAAAATAAAATTCCCGAACCTTTTATAATATTACCGAATTGGAAAATGGGACGACTGAAAAATCCCGAAAAATAAAATTCCTGTCAATGTAAAATTCACGAATAATAAAATTGCCGAATTGGAAAATTCCAGAATAATAAAATTCCCGAACATAAAAAAAAACATATTTTATTGAATACAAAGAAAATAATTAAATATTATTTTAAAGAATTATTTTTAATGTTTAAGACATCAAAAATAAATATTTAAATTCAAAATATTATATTTCTTGGTGACTACATTAAAAATAATTCTTTAAAATAATATTTCATTATTGTCTTTTTATTCAATAAAAAATATATATATATTTTAAATTCGGGAATTTTCTAATTCGGATATTTTATATTTCGGAAATTTTCTGTCGGGATTTTTATTAGTCGGGAATTTTCCAATTCGGTAATATTATAAACTGCCGGGAATTTTATTATTCGGGAATTATCCAATACGGAAATTTTTAAATTCGGAAATTTTATTAATCGGGAATTTTCCAATTCGGGAATTTCATAATTCGGAAATTTCATTATTCGGAAATTTTATTTTTCTGGAATTTTCCAATTAGGGAATTTTTCCAATTGGGAAATTTTATTATTCGGGAATTTCCCAATTAAGGAATTTTATTATTCGGGAATTTTCCAATTCGGTAGTCTGAATTGGAAAATTCTCAAATTTAAACAATTAAAATTTAAAAAAATATATTTTATTGAATAAAAAGAAATAATCAAATATTATTTTGAAGAACTATTTTTAATGTAGTCACCAAGAAATATATTATTTTAAATAATAGTTATTTTATACTTAAATATTTATTTTTGAAATTTTAAACACTAAAAATAATTCTTTAAAATAATATTTTATAATTGTCTTTTTATTCGTTAAAGTACTTTTTTTTTAAATTTTAATTGTTTAAATTCGGAAATTTTACAATTCAGAAGTATTATAAACTGCCGGGACTTTTCCAATTCGGGAATTTTATTATTCGGAATTTTTGTTTTTCGGTAATTTTATTATTCCGGAATTTTATTTTTGGGGATTTTTCAGTCGTCTCCTAAATTTGTTAAATTTGAATATATATCATCTTTTTTTGTTTTGATACGAAAATATTTTTCCATTCTACTCGCCTAATCGAGAAAAATATTTTTTTTTCTGTGAAGCGATTTGCTGAAAATCTATTTTTTACTTTTTTGTAAGTGGGCCAAGATTGAAATTTATACGATGCTTAAAGAAGATAATTTTGTTTGGAACACATTTATCTTATGCATACATGAATTACTTCAAAAAGTCATGACTCACTTTTTAATTTGTTTTTTAAGGTGCGTCACCAACTATTTCACCCTGAATACGATGACTGTTAAATTTAGTTAATTCTTCTGCAAATAAAATTATTATGCCACATATTTTTATAACAATGAAGATGTGAAAAACTTCCTTTTAAAAATTAAAATTTTAAATGGAATAATTTTGTCATTTTTAATACATGCAGTGTCTAATATTTAAAATTAAATAAATTAAATTTATTATAAACAAAATTTTTAATTTATTTTAAACTTCCAACATTAAAATGCGTCTACAAAATTATTGAAAATCCAAAAAAATCCATCGATCTTTGCACTGCATATTCTTAAATATCTCCATTAAAATAAAATAATAAATAAATGAAAAAAGAGAAATTTAATTTTAATTTAATTTTAATATTCATGTTTTTACCTTTGAAATTCTAACATTAAATTTAAAATTGTACAATACTGAACGTTTAAATTAATAAATTAAAAAATTTAATTAGAGAAATATTTAAAATCTTGTTTAAACACTTAAAATTTTAAATAATTTAATTTTCAATACTTAATTCGTCTAAATTCAACATTTTTACTTTAAACATCTTAAATCTGAAACAAATAAAAAATCAAGCCTGGTTTAATGTGAAATATTTGATAAAATTTTTTATTTTAATTCATTTATATCAAATATAAAAAATGAAAGCAAAAAAGTAATCATGAAAATTAATAACATTTTTTTAGTCAAGCATAAACTATACAATTTTTTTTTTTTAAACAACAAAATTTAGTTTGAAGTAATCATTTTAACGAATGAATATTTGTATTAATGATAAGTTTACGCTATCATTTTCAATTCTCTAAATTGAAGAATCAATCAAAAAATTTATGACTTTTCAAAATTATATCATTTTAGGCAATTTTAAGTTAGAAACATTGAAAATGGAAAAATTACAATTTTTTTAAAGTTGAAAACTTTTTTGATTAGAAGTTAAATTATTTTAATTTTAAGTCGTTGCAAATAAATAATTGTTCAATTGTTATTAATAAAATACAATTTCTTTTAAAATCTTTTAAAACTATATTTTTTAACTAAAAAAATCACTTCAAATTTTCCCAGGAATCATAAAAAAAATTTTATTCTCATGAAACCTTTCAAAATCTTCAAAAAGCTAAATAATTTTATTTTTAAACTTCAAAAATCTACATTTTATTTTATATTTTTTGGAATCTTTACAAATTCAAAATTATTTAAAATTGTTTTCAAAACTTCTAAATAGCTTTAAAAATTATTCTATTTTTTCCTAAAACTTTTTATAAATTCTGCTAAATTTAAAAAAATTTATCTTGAAATCTTTCAGATTATTATTTTTACAGTTTTGGAAATCTTTTAAAATTTTTTTAAATATTCGCTTGAAATTATTTTTTCAAAATGAAAAAACATTTTCAACTTTTCAAGGAATCTTAATAATTTTCATTATTATTTTGAAACCTTTCGAAATTCTTGAAAAGCCCCTACATTTTTCGTTTTTAAATATTCAAAAATCTACATTTTATTTTACATTTTTTGGAATTTTTACAAATTTAAAATTATTTTCAAATTTTTTCAAAACTTCTAAATATTTTTTAAAATGATTCGATTTTTTTCCTAAAACTTTTTATAAATCCTGCAAAATTAATAAAATTGCCTCAAAATTTTCCAGATTATTATTTTTACAGTTTTTGAAATCTTTTCAAATATTCGCTTGAAATTAATTTTTCAAAATAAAAAATCATTTTCAATTTTTCAAGGAGTCTTAAAACTTTTTTTATTATTTGGAAACCTTTCAAAATGCTTGAAAAGCTTTTAAATTTTTCCTTTCAAATCTTCAAAAATGTATTTTTTATTTTACATTTTTTGAAGTCTATAAATTTAAAATTATTTTCAAAATTTTTTGAAAGCTTCTAAATATTTTTTAAAATGATTTGATTTTTTCCTAAAACTTTTTATAAATCCTGCAAAATGAAAAAGTTTGTCGTAAAATCAAACAGTTTTGGAAATATTTTGAAATGTTTTTAAATATTTGCTTCAAATTAATTTTTCAAAGTAAAAAATCATTTTCCATTTTTCAAGGAATCTTAAATTATTAAAAAAAATTTTTTTTTTAA
>CAKNWT010312932.1:0-11819 GCA_932066315.1 Andricus coriarius | reverse complement strand
TTTTTTTTTTGCTAGCGCACGAAATTTTACATGACTGGGATGTAGAATTCACATATATAGAGAGGTAGACTTTGTTTTCTACGATTGAAACTGTACCTAACAGTTCGACTGATTTTACCTAACTGGCAGGCAATCTTTATCATCCCGTTGTATTATTTCTTACTGAATCACGAATTAAATTTTAATGAATTTATTTTAATAATTAATATTTTTACATCAAATATTACCCTATTTCATTTTACATAACTGAAAGTGAAATTTTAATATAATGCCGTAATGTCCTCCGTTTACCGAACTAAGTTATGTAAAATTTAACACACAAATTTTCTCCGTGTAACGTATTTCTTTTCTTGACTTTTTTTCATATCGTGCTTTGTTTCGCCTAAAATGTTAATTTTCGTTCTTTTTTTCAGATTTTAAAAATGCTATAACTCTGATAATTTTCTTTTATCCCCAAATAATTGATAGTTTCAATTACATAAGGTGGTTTTAACCAGAATCTGAACCAGTTAAGGCTTAAACTGATTTCAGTTTCTGCTTAAAACCACCTTCAGTGATTTAAACTATCAATTTAACTATTTCATTTTTTGTTAAAAATTTATCCTTTATAAGTTAAAAATTGAACTATTTGGCAGAAAAGTCATGTATTTTGTTGAAAGATCGTCGATTTGGTTGAGGATTGAACTATTTTGTTAACAAATCATCTTCTTCATTGAATTCAACTGGTTAAAATTTCATTTTTTTACGTTCAAAAGTAATTTTTGAAACTGACAATTTAACTATTTCATGTTTAGCTGAAAATTCATCTTTTTACGTTGAAGATTCAACTATTTGGTGGGAAATTCATGCACTTTGTGACAAATTCGTCTTTTTGGAAAAAAATTAATCTTTTGACTTTAAAATGTAAGATGACGAAATTTTTTGTTGTTAAAATGAATTTTATTAGTAGATGATTCATCTGTTTGGTCTTTCCTTTCAGACGCCATTCACTCCACTGACAATCTCCATCATGCATTTCTTATAAAACATTTGTCGTCTTTGAAGATTCTCTCATTACTGACTTTGTTAACTAAAGTTTAACAATCGCAACAGGCATAAACTAGCAATCCAGTTAGAATTAATTTTGCTACAAGATTACGAAGTGTTGGAATAGATTTTTGTTGGGTTCTGTTTGAAACGGAAGTAGATACCCTTAACCTTTAATTCAAGAATAAAATTTAAAAAATTCCTCGTGAAGCTTTGACCAGTTGATTAATTGTAACGTCTTTCGTCGTATAAAAAGGTTGAGTTTCGTGAAGCCACATAGTTACACGGATATGGGGACAAAGTCTCCAAGATTCTTAGATTTTATGGAAGCCATCAGCGAAGTAAGAATAAGGACTACCCGTAAAAACAAAGTATGTCTCGTGAGCTTCGTACATCCTCATAGAAATGATATATTTGTGCTTTATAGATGTATCCATCGAAGCTTCGTGGACTCTCAAGATATATATGTGACTTCTTCCTCTTTTTCCTTCTAGTTGTCATTTAGCCTTAAATAAAGAACTAGACGGCAAAAGAGGAAGAAAAGAGAAAGATATTTTGCACCATTCACCCACAGTCGATTATCTTGTATGTTCATTGTTCACAGATGTTCGCATTCATACATTGTTATTGTAATATATGCATTATGCGTACAAGGGCGCTTCATTTTTCACGAAAAAGGGTGTATCCACGTTGTGTGATCCTTGAAATTATGAGCTGCTCAGGGGCCGTGCATAAATTACGCAAACTTTTTTTTTTTAATTATGAATCATGTACCCTCCTTCGTTAGGATACGTAAGTTTGTACCCCACCCCCACCTATGTTACGTAATTTTTACTGACTAAATTGTTTTCGTGAATTAATTTGGTGATTAGTAAAAAATTACGTGAGACGATTTGCGAAAGGGGGGATTTAGTAAAGTCTTACTTTATCTTATGAATTAACGAAGTAGTTTAACAGTTAAACTTTCAAACAAAAAAGATGAATTCTCAACCTACAATGCAATAGTTAAATTTTAACAATTGAAAGATTTTCATTTCAAATCAAAAACAGTTTAATTATTGAACCAAAAAGACGAATTCTCGACAAAATATTTGAATCCTCAACCAAAACAAATATAATTTCAACCAAAAAGGGCTGCATTGATACCGAAACAGATGCATTTCAAATTGAAAAAAAATTTCAACAAAGAAAGATTTTTCAGCCAATAAAGAAAAAAAAATGTATCAGAAATGTTGAATTTTCGACCAAAAAGATGAATTGTCAACTATGAAAATTAATTTTTTACTACAAAAGACAAATTTTTAACAAATTAAATAAAGTTTCAACCAAATAGTTAAATCTTTAAACAAAAATGATCCATTTTTAACGACAAAACTAATTTTCTACCAAACCGTTCAATTTTCTACTAAATTGTTGAATTTTTTAGCCAACAAGACGAATTTTCTACATAAAAGTTTAATTTTCAACCCAAAAATATGGATTTTTAACACAAAGCTAATTTTCAACTAAGCTGTAAAAATTTCGGTTAAAAAAATTAATTTTTAAGAAAACAAAAGAACGATTTTTAAACAAAAATAGTTTAATTTTCAACCTAAAAAGATAGATTTTCAACAAAAAACGTAACAGTTAATATTTCAAATAAAAGATATTTTTATAAATAATCAAAACCAGTTTCCTTTTCAACAAAAAAGTTCCTGAAAAAAATTATTTTCAAACAAAAAAAAAAGAATTTAAAACAAATAAATAAATTATCAACCATATAGTTGAATTTTTAAACTAAAAAAGATCAATTTTTAACCAAAAATTCAATAATTAAATTTTTAGCCAACAAGAGGAATTTTCTACAAAAAAGTTCAATTTTCGACCCAGAAATAGGAATTTTCAACAACAAAAATTAATTTTCAACGAAAAATGTAATAGTTGATATTTCAATCAAAAAAGATTAACAATTTTTATTTTAAACAGTTTATTTCAATAAAAATGACGCATTTTTAACGAACCGGTTTAATCCTTAACTAAAACCGATTAGTTTTCAACCAAATCGTTGCATTTTGAACCAAAAAGATTAAATTTCTACCAAAAAAGAGGAATTACTTGGAAAACTTTGATTTCACAAACTATATTAATTGTACTCATAACTTTTTACTTGGCGGAATTTTTCGCATCTTACATGTTTTTTGTGTGATATCACTTCTTTTTTAATAACAATTTTAATTCAATAAAATGAGCAATTAGAAATACCATATTCTACCCTGATCAAAAACATAACCCCAGGTTTTTATATGTTTTTTGGAAAAGATCGTACAATATTATTCTACATACACTACCTTAACAAAAAACGTAGACCCTACGTGGCACATTACCACATGCCCTACATTACCCCGTGTGCCACATTACCCTGTGAGCCATATTGCCCCATATGCCATATTACCCCATGTCATATTAACGCATTTATGGTGCTACACTAAACTCATACACCGAAATTTGTGATCCTCCCTATGTTTCTAAAAAAGATAGTACAACATTGAACCAAAAAAACAGTCCCAAATTTGTGATAATACATGTTTATGAAGAAAATAATAAATATTGTACTTAGTAGCCTAACCAAAAACATAGACTCAAACTTTTGTAAACTATGTTCATTTAACTAAAACGCGGTATAGCGCACGCAGTGAGCGCAAACTAAAATATAACTATAACCCCTTTTTTATTTTGTATTTTCCTAGATATTCATCTAACGGAGTTATATTAAGGGGACATCCCAATGAGAACGCACAAAAACAAAGCATATTTTCAATAATTTTTTTCTCGGGAACTATTGTATGTAATTGAACGAATGTTTTTTTCTCTTTAAGGTATGATGAAGGAGAGTGCAGAAAAATTTTGTTTTATGGTAAGAAATATTTATTTATTTATAAAATAAAATGCATGTGTACAAAAAATAAAAAGTTTTCTGTTGGCGCAAGTGATTTTGGCTCTCCTGCTGATCGGAAACAGAAAATCGAAAAAGTTTATTAATCTATGTCATCGCTTCAATGATCAGAACCTCCACTTCTTTATTTCATCAAAAATTAACAAAATAGCGGCGTTTCTTGTGAAAAAAAAACCTTTTTCTGAAAGAAAGTTTTTTTCTTTTTTTCACAAAAAACGCCGCCATTTTGTTAATTTTTGATGAAATAAAAAAGTGGAGGTTTGGACCATAGGAAGGATGGCATAGATTGATAAACTTTTTCGATTTTCTGTTTCCGATCAGCAGGAGATAGTTTCCAATAGTTCCCGAGAAAAAAATGATTGAAAATATGCTTTGTTTATATGCGTTCACATTGGAATGTCCCCTTAAAAATTTTGTACAAATCGGTTTAATAGTATAATCTCCAGGTCGACTGAATGACTAAAAAATCGATTTTTACAGTTAAAAGTGCAAAATTTTGAAAAATATTTGAGGAATCAAAATTGCCTTGAAAAACATCGTTGAGCCTCCTTGGACAGGTACCATATTAAAATCTTTTATCGAATTGGTAAAATAGTATAGGCTCCAGGTGTTATTAAGTTATTAACAAATAATTTATGAATCAAAACTTTCTGAAAATGGCAAAATGATAAATCAGATGAATATTGTAGGATAAAAGTCGATTCAACTGCTAAACATGATACGTTTTTCATGTTCTCTGAATCAGCTGTGTCCAGTTTATAAAAAGTGAACAATATTTATGTCCGTAATTACACCAATATTTTCTTGATTCAGTAACAATTCGAATACATTTTTTTAGATTTTCTGTCCTAAGAATCTTATTTTTGTTTACAATTTTTTAACCTGATGGTGTTCTAAATTAAGTGGTTGGTTTTTGTGAAATTAGTTTACTTCATTGAATGTTAAATTATCATTTTGATGACCACGCAGCTTCCAATGCTCTTTTTTGGCCTTTTTGTTTCTTTTTATGTGATTCCACTTCCATATTTTCCAAATTCTGATACATTATTTTTTATATTTACGCGAGATGTCAAATTTTTATTTTTATCGAGAATCTTACCCGGTCTTGCTCTTTTTCCGAGATTCTCGACCAAAATCACGAGATACGGGATAACTTCTCGCTATCGTCAGTCGGGATGGTTCCCGAAATCGATGCTTTCTTGTCTCGTCCCGCCCGAATGCATCTCTAGACAGAATTTTTAAAACTTGTCTAGACGGTCTTCCAGCATGCCAAAAAGAGCGACCTATACAAAATATTAAGTTTAAGATCTATTCTATCCCAACGTCGGAGTTAGGATATTTTATCCTAACTGTCTAAACTTAGGATGAAAAAGTTTCAGGGTTTTCTGTGTAACTGTAAAGTTTTTATTGCTCTGTATATATGTATAAACTTAACATATATTCTACGGCGTAATATTTATAGATCGCCGTCTCAAATGGCACATTTGTTTATGTGCATTGTCCATTAGGGTGACAAGAAAAAAACACTTATGGTTTTTTAGGAGCGAAAGGCAAGTAACGGTAGTTTATGCGATTGTGGAAGCCAGTTTTTTTTTTAATTTTAAACAATATTTAGAGGTGCCCCATCGTCTTTAAATGTTTTCATTGCAAAAGCTGACAATTTCGGTAAGTGAAGAGTCGATCGTAAAAGTGCAATCTCAGCTCTTTTCATCGATGTGACTTTATAACAGGTATAGTTAGCGTCCCTTGAATTATTATTACTCACTTTTCTGAAAAAGGGAAATATATATGTGATCGACTTTTATGGCCGAGCTGATGAGCGCTCCGCCCCGAAATCTGTCACATTTCAAAAATTTACTCAGATTTGTTTTCATTATTGCAGGCTTATTTATATTTTTCCTAATCTGCTTTTTCAGAAAATGTGATCTTTAACCTTCGAGGAAAATATTCTTAAAATTTCATTATAAGATATAAATTATTAGGGCCGTTATTAGGCTTTGAAAACAGTAGAAAACAGTGACAATGGCACTTTTCAAGCAACCGTAATTAATATTATTTATGAAATTTTCATTGAAAACATGGTTTTATGTGGATTCTGAGGACCTGAAAAAAAACATATTAAAAGTTCAAATTAAAAAGTGGATAACTTCGTGGTTAAAATCTTCAATGAAAAAAAAGTTGGTTTTGCCCGTGTTAATTACATAAGAACTTCAAAGAAGATGGGGCACCTCTAAATATTGTTTAAAATTAAAAAAAAAAAAAACTGGCTTCTACAATCGCATAAACTACCGTTATTTGCCTTTCGCTCCTAAGAAATCCAAAAGTGTTTTTTTCTGGTCACCCTATTGTCCATATATAGATGGACAGATATATAACTAGCAGCGTCTGATATGCACGTAAGGTCTTGCAATAAAGAGTTGGGAATGGTACAGCTTACATTGTCACAAGAAAAACTTACTACCTGATACTCCACCTGATATCCGTCGGTAAATATACATAATATACATCCCAACTTCAAAAGTGTCCCGGCGACTCGTTTTTCAACCTAGAGGATTCATCCTGGGCTTAAAATGCCGAGAATTTATCCGGCTATGTGCCTCTATACGTAACTCCATGCCGACAAAGTGGGCCCTTTCCTCAGGGAACGTCACAATTAAAGAAATATTGCAGTCAAAAAATCTTACTTTTGTTACAAGTTAAGGTTACCCTTTTTCTTTGAACAAGTCTTTTTTATAGTGTTAATGTTGAGCCGTTTAAGCCTTTCATTGTATTAATAAATACTGTACTGTTAATTTAAACTGAAAAATGTGCTCAATTTCTCATTTCATACTATACTAAAAACGCCGCTGCAAAGTACTATGTGTGTATTCACGATGGGTGTATTTATTTATGCTCATTGTATGGACACTTTGCTTCCTCACAGGTATCAAATAAATTTGGTTTCTCATAGAGGGAGACTTTTATCTAACAAAAGAAAAAAATGGAGACTTTCAATATTTTTGAAGCTAATGTTTCTGAAAGTATATTTTTTGTTTTAAACATAAACTTAAAACAGTCAAATTGTGCAACAAAATTACATAGGTTGGCTGAAAAAGAAGTCTGTTCTTCAAAAACCCGGTTTTTAAAAAACAAATACTCAAGAAAGTCAATTTGAGTAACACAATAGCACAAAAGAAGTTAAAATGAGAAAAATATGTTCTTGAATAACGTTGCAAACGGCTCATTAGTGGCATTTATATGGCAATTGAAAAAACCTTACCGAAAATCTTATTTTCAGAAAATCAAAGAGGCAATCAAATGGGCAATCAATGTGTTCTGTTTTAACGAGCGACCTTCTTTAGAGAACACTATTTAACAAAAAGAAAAAGAGGGAGAAAAAGGAAAGAGTTAACCAAACCAACCACTCACTCTTTCTTTATTCTTTCTTCGTGTTTCTTATACTAGGGACCAAAATGTTTCGAAGTCAATTTAGACTTTCTCATCAGGGATTACTTATAGATTAAAAACAAAAGGTATGAATAATATAAACTTATATTTATATTATATTTACATATAAAAAATTGTTTTTTAGAACAAGAACAAAGAATCAATTCATCTAATTCTCTATTTTTTTATTTCTGTCATGAAAAAGGATCTTGACATCGTCCCATTTTAAATCATGACCACGTATGATTCTATGTTTTGAAAGGATTGAGTGATATATCTCGAATTTACATGAAAATCATTTTGCTGATCATCTCTCCTTAGTCTAAGTGCTCTGCATGTTCACCCTGTATACACTGCATCACAATCTATACATTTAAATTTGTAAATTACACATTGCTTATCTAGTTTTTATACACGGAAACAGAATTAACATTGAATCAAGAAAACGCGTTTACTGGTTCGTATTTAGAACCACCATTAACTTGATCCAAGAACATTTACTTGACGCAAAGTGTATATTCTTGAATCAAGTAAATGGTGGTTCTAAATACGGACAAGTAAAATGGTTTTCTTGATTCAATGATATTTCTTTTTTCGTGTACATGTCTTTTCCCATTTTAACCATCATATTACTTTTAAATTTAAGAGCTCCATCTATAAAAATTGTACGACTCCTATTTTGGTTTGAGTAGAATGGTCAGAAAGAAAACTAATTATTTCTTCCTGAGCAAATCGTTTTTCTATGCCTAACTGTGAATTATTTGAAAAAGTATTTCGCAAGATATAACAAAGTTTGGAATGGGCATGTTAATTAAATAAATCGATTCCTTGTTCTTGTTATAAAAAATAATTCCTTTCTTTGCATATATATATGTATATATTTTCGCTAATGAATGGAGTATTAGACCAAATAACTTTTTGTATAAATCTTTATTATTTTTACTTTCAGATATTATGTAAATTTTAATTAGCATAAGTTTCTTTATTCATACTTGTGTTTTTTCCTATCAATAATCCTTGATGAGGAAGTATAAACTGACTTTGAAACATGTTGGCCCCAATTGCAATATATAAAAAAACAGAGAAAGAATAACACAGAAAAAACTGAAAGTAAATTTTGTTGGAGGTAATTTTGTATTTTTACCTGCTGGTATAGGTAAAAGATAAATATTACCCTTAATAGGATGTAAACTGTCTGCTATTATCTGTTCGCTCGGGTAAACATTAAATATTACCGTGAGTTGAGACTAACTTTCATTGTAAGCAGGCACAAGGCATTATCTACAGTGTGCTTAGCTATTTTACGTCGGCTCGCTGAGCCATTCCGCTTCTCCTCCGTCGATGCGCTCGCGAGCTCCCGCCACCCAGTAGTCTTGTCGCGCGTCTTCTGCGGCTAGTTTAGGTTAGACATTCGCTCCGAATACAACTTAGTATGACTTAGTATGTGCTATGCTGTTCAGCAGTAAACACATGTTAACTTTTATCTTATTTTTCGTAGATTATTTAGTTTATATATTGTTGAATATATTGAATTAAATTGGTCAAAAAAATAACTACCAGTTACAAACCATAAATAAATTATTACAAAATATTCTAGCAAAAAAATTATTGTCTAATTTTATGTTATTTTTTGAATAAATAGTAATAATGCGAGAAGTTCAAACAGATGCAGAAATTATCAACCAAGTAAAATTTATTACTGAAATGTCGCTGCTGAGATAAACTATATATCTTCTTCATACAATATTCTTAATGAATTAAATTAATCTTTTAAATACACTTTTTTTATTGTAACTACTTGTTATTATTATTAAAAGTCAATAAGATAATATTTATAATTCTCATTATCTTAGTGATAGTTTTTATGTCATTAAATCGATGGGTCCTAAAAGAAAGTACGCAACTCACAGTGTCGGATAGAATTACGTAACTCCAGCTGACAAATAGAATCTACGCAACTCGTAGGGACGGATAGAAATTACGTAACTTTATTTTTTCGCATTTTGAGTTACCGTCAGAAACTGTTGTAGTGTGTTGAAAGCTGTAATTTAAACGCTTCAATTTTTCTATTTATTGGTTTAAAGCGTATTAATTAATAAATATTACATTCACGTAACTCCTGTTTGCACGTGGATTCCGTGATGAAAGTACGTAACTCGGCTGAAATAGTTCTGACCTTCACCGTGGCGCCAGTTTTGCTGTCAATGATTTTCATTGATTATAATGAACCTAACCTCAATCGAAGTAATATAATCAGATATCATGTAGATTAATGTTTATAATTCATAAATAGTCGATTAAATTTGAAACTTCTAAAAAGTTTGAGGTTAGGTCACATACCACACTATTGCAATTACATCGAAAACATCACAAAATGTTTTAAATGTAAAGTTCAGGTTATAGTCTAGTTTTCGGTGATTATAGGATCCCCAGGAACACTTTATTATCCCTGAAATTATTACACTTGAATTGTGAAGACTAAGTAAACTTTCAAGGCGGTCTCCTGAAAACTTGCATCTTGTTACTTGCGTAGTTTCTATCCGTCTCTACGAGTTGCGTAGATTCTATTTGTCAGCTCGAGTTACGTAGATTTTATCCGTCACTGTGAGTTGTGTACTTTCTTTTAGGACCAATCGAAATGAGTACGGCTTGCGCGGAAAGAGTCTATGTATGGTAAACGAATTTCTCGGAATTCGATAAGGCCACGCGAGACGCGTGACTGGACTACTGGGTGGGGGGAGCTCGCGAATGAATCGACAGAGGAGAAGCGGAATGGCTCAGCGAGCCGACTGTAAGGTAGTGGACCCGATACTCGAACAGCACCCGATACTCGAACACTGTCAGTTATGTAATTTTAGAAAATTATATAAATTTTTATCGTTTACACAAAACAATTTTATAAAATACTTTAATATTTTCAGTGACTATTTGAAATATAAAAAAAGAACAAGTGGCGCCATCATTTAGAAAAAAATAAAAGTTCGTGGCAACTAGAGAAACCAGCTGTTTTTGCCTCGCATTTTATGGCTAGAAAGGGAGGTTTTTGTGTCGTGATTTTCTTTAGAATGCACGGTCTTGTTGAGTATAAAATCAGTTTAAATCAAAGTGTACGATCAATATGTCTAAAGAAAAAAAGATAATTCAAGATTTTTATTGTTTTTTTTTCTTGGGGGGGGGGAGGGGTTCGGGTATACCGTCTCGTTTTATACTAGATAATCTAAAACCCGAACACTTATGGATTTTATTTGATTTTTTCTGAAAGAAACGAAGCAGTGCCCAAAAAAGACTCCTTATACGATGGATGACGTAAAAAAGCTGTAGAAGCTGTTAAAGCTGGCAAATTTATTATTAGAAGAAAAGCAAATTTAAAACTCACTTAGTTCTACAAAAAAACCTTTAAATAAAGCCCAGGCAGATTAAATTTTATTTTAACTAGAAATTTTTAAGAATTGTTGAATCATTTAATAGTGAAAATGGTATAAAATGTTGATTTTCCTTAAATGTTTGATTTTTGTTGTGTAATTCTAATTATATGACTTTTATAAGTTATCATATGGATGACATTTAAATAGATATTTATTTAAATAAATCATATTAATTTTGAATGTATCTCACACCGCATATTTATTCAATTGTTCATAAGTACTTCCATTACTTCTTGTAAGTAAGTACTTATCATCCCTAACCTCTTTCCACTGCGGATCGCATTTTCGATTTTTAAAGAAGATTTAGAAGATCGTTTTGATAAGCTTGCAGGGCTTTCAAAAAGTATACAGACGATAACGACGACAACGACAAAAACGACGTCAGATAGACAGACAGACGCCGCGATAGACAGACGCGAAAGTCGTTTTTCACATAAAACCAATACCTTCTCATTATGATGAGAATGTAATAATAATTCATTATTTTTTTGTGCGATCAAAATTTGAATTTTCGATTTTTAAAGAAATCTCAAAAATTCGTTATGATAATCTTGTAGGGCTTTCAAAAAGTACACGGAGAAAATGTGTTCATTAAAATTTACCCAATTAGTTAGGTAAATGGAGGACAATACTGCATTTAGATAAAGTTTACGATTATTTTAGGACATATTACAAAACAGAACTATAAATAATACAAAAGAGTTATGTAAAATTTCAATCCCAAAAGTGAGAATTCTGATATGTAATAATTGATGTACGGGTTGTATTATTTTCATATCAGTATATTATAAAATAACGCAAAGGATTGTAAATTTTTATCGAATGGATGATATAAAGTTTACTTCTGTGTGATATTAACTATTCACTTAAAAGAAAGTATAGGTTGCAGAATTTTTAAAGAGATTTTCACTTTCATTAGGAGAGGAATCACACAACAGTTGTGTAAAATGAGAGTCGCTAGGGACGTCAGCATTCTCAGGGCTAAAGATTGAAGCCAAGTCCCCCGTAGA
>CAKNWT010312926.1:0-13031 GCA_932066315.1 Andricus coriarius | reverse complement strand
TCAAATTCTGAAGGCCTGAAACAATCATCAAGGTAACAAGATTATTTCGAGAACCTACTTGAAAAGCAAAGGAATCCGTGTTATTCTCCTTCTCTTCCGAAGGTGCTGGGCACTTGAAGAATTCCTCTAGGACCTTCCGAGTTTCCGAAAATTCATACAAATAATCGAAAGTGCTACCTCCAGGGGAAACGAGACTACTTATATTTTCAGTCGGCAAAACCGAGTTTTGCAAAGGATCCTCTTGTTCCTCTTCTTCCACTTCCTCTAAAGGCGGTGAAGAATTAGTAATAATTTGATCCTCCGAATGCGTAACAGTCGGTTCTATCACAGAATCTTCTACAACGATTTCATTACAATTGTCTTCCTTCTGAAACATAAAAATAATAAATATATCTTTATTATTCACTTTTTAAGAATTTATTAATTAAAATTAATCAGGATGGGTACTTAAACTTCAAAACATATTCCAGGCTATTTCCCGGTTTTCCCGATCAAAATTTGAATTTTTTGAATAGAATTAAACATTTTAGAACTCTAAGGTAAAATATATTATTTAAATGATTATAAAAGTGATTTCAGACTTCACACTCTAAAACGCTCTCAAAACAGAAGTAATAAAGCGATTTTTCAAGAAAATAGGGCAATAATAGCGGGATAAATTCTTTTAAATAAATAGCATTAATGTAGGTACCATATTCCTCAGATTTGAAGTCGAAATGTATTACATTTTCAACAAAATAGTCAAATTTTCAATAAAAAAATAATTAATTGTCTACAAAATAGTTTAGTTTTCTAGCTAAACAGTCGAATGTTCAAAATTAATATTGACGGCTAAAGAAGAAAAAAATAATTTTGAACAAAAAAGTATTCATCAATGAAGATGAATGTAAACCCAAATAGTTAAACTTTCAAACAAGTGACGAATTTTCAACAAAAAGTTTAATTTTTAAACAAATAGTTGAATTTTCAAATACAAAGATGAATTTTTAACTAATCAAGGTGAATTTACAACCAAATAGTTAAAATTAGGAAGCAAATAAGAATAATTTAGAGCAGGAAAAATTGAATAGTTGAATTTTAAATCAAAGATTAATCTTCAACCAAATGATTGATTTTTCAAAAAAAATTATTAAACTTCAACCAAAAACAGTTGCATTTTTAACCAAAAGAGATGAATTCTGTTCCAAAAATATAATAATAGACTTTTCAATTGAAAATAATTAACTTTTAATCATAAAATATGAATTTTTAACCAAAAAAGATTACTTTTCTACCAAAAGATAATTTTTTTATTCAAAATTCCGAATGTTCAACAAAACAGTTAAACTTTTTACAAAAACATGACTTCTAAATAAAAAAAATTAAATTGCCAACCAAATAATAGAATTTTTAACCAAAAGAGATGAATTATGGACCAAAAATGTAGTAGTAGATTTTTAGAATAAAAATAATTAATTTTCTACCAAATAAGTGGAATTTTTAAAGAAAAAAGATGACTTTTTAACAAAATAATTGAATTTTCAACAAGATATAATAATAATTAACATAATAATAATTAACATTGATTAAAAAAGAGGAACCTTCAACCAAAAATAGGTTACTTTTCTACCAGAAAATGAATTTTTAATAAAAAAAAAAACATATTTTGTATCAAACAAAACGAAGGTAAAAGAAAACAGTTGAATTTTCGACCAGAATAGATGACTTTAACAATATAGTTGTGTTTTCAACAAATAATGAAATTTTCCACCAAATAGTAGAATCTGTAGCCAAAAGAGATAAATTCTGAACCTAAAATACAATAGTAGACTTTTTAAATAAAAAGAATCAATTTTCAATCGAAAAAGATGAATTTTTAAGAAAATAGTTGAAATTTCAAAAGAATAATTAAATTGTTAGCCAAACAGACGGATTTTTAACCAAAAGACATGAATTCTGGATTAAAAATATGATAGTAGACTTTATAATTAAAAGGAATTAACTTTCAACCATAAAAGATGAATTTCCTATCTAAAAAGACGAACATTCAGCAAAACAGTTGAATTTTCAAAGAAAAAGACTTTTAAATAAAAAAATAAATTTTCTACCAAACAGTAGAATTTTTAAAAAAGTGAGATGAATTCTGAACCGCGAATATAATACCAGACTTAAAAAAAAAGAATTAATTTTCAAGCAAAAAATATGAGTTTTTAAGAAAATAGTTGAATTGTCATCAGATAAATGAAATTTCGAACCAAATAGCCGAATTTTAACCAAAAGAATTGAATTCTGGATTAAAAATATGATCATAGACTTTTCAATTAAATAGAATTAACTTTAAACCCTCAAAGATGAATTTTTAACAAAAAAAAAAATGCATTTTCTATCAAAAAATGCGATTTCTATCCAAAAACACGAATGTTCAACATAACAGTTGAATTTTTGACAAAAAATTACTTTTAAACAAAATAATTGGATTTTCAATCAAATAGTCGAATTTTTAACCTAAAGAGATGAATTCTGAACCAAAAATATAATAGTAGACATAAAAATTCAAAAAAATTAAATTTCAACCAAAAATAGTTGTATTTTCTTGTTGGGTTCTATTAATTCAGTCCTATTAATATTGCGTAAGAAAAGTTTTTTCAATTTATTTGCGAAATATTCCGAATATCCCCAAATTATAACTTTATTATGCAAATTATTAGTAATTAATTATATAAATTAAGGTTACTTATGTAATTATTATGTTAAATATCTAAAAAAAAGTTTTCATTCTCAAACGCAAATGAAACTTTAGTATTTAAACGACCCATCAACGCAAGATTTTGTTTAATACATAGCATAAAAGGAACCTTTATTTCTGGATAAAACATTTCCTTTGAAATCTTAAATACATAACAATCTTCGATATTTTAACAGAAATGGTTGCTAACACTGAGCACAATTCTAAACACATTTTTTTCGAAGAGCGAGACGATATTCATTGCAAAAGTAAAAACAAATCTGAAAAATTCCCGGTTTTCAAAATTGTTTCAAAATGATGTTGTATTTAAAAAATAAAGACTGGTTACCTCTTTCTGATTGGGTGTGGTTGGTAGTATTCTTTGTGGGAATCCTGGCCTTGGCGTCATATAAACAGATGGTGACGACAGCAAAGTCGGCAATCGGGAATTTTCACGAACTCCATAACGACGTGGACTTCCGGAATATTGTGCAATGGGTATTTCTCCAATCACTCTTGTCACTTTGTGATTGCGTTCAGGCGAAGGTGAATGAGCTTCGCAATCGCTCACTGGCGTAACGACCTGCAAGATTAATATTGATTGTACATAGTTCTAGAGAACTAATTAATTTATAATTAATTAATTTCTATCAAGTTCAAATTGCGTTACTAAAATTGAGGATTATCATCATTGATGAAGGTTTCAGAACGAATTAGGAACTCACTGCAACATTTCCAAAACGCGCTATGTTTACTAAAAAGGTATGCGGGTATTTTTACAAGGAAACTTTATTCCAAGACATACAGAACGTGACCAGGTTTAGAAGCTCCTCATTCCTAGAGGATCTAAGCGCCTAAATTAAGCATTTCTGAGTTGCCAATCTTATCAATTCACTGAATTTTCTAGATATTCTTGAATTTCTTTGAAATTAGATTCTCTATCAGAGTGTCTACCAGACAGATGATGTTAAATTCCCGATTTTCACCTGCTCAATTTTTCATTTTCCCGGTCTGGTAATTATACGTCTTTTTTAAATTTCTATGTATTAACTCAGAATTTTATTTCGTTTGGAAAATTCCCTGTTCCAAATTAAAATCATAATTCTTCTAGAAATATCAAGGTTCCAAGTCAAAATTATAATTCTTCTTGAAAATGTTCTCTTCCGAGACAGAATTATAATTCTTTTAGACAATTCCTTGTTCCAGATCGGAATTGTAATTTATTTTCGAAAATTCTGTGATCCAAGTCAGAATTACACATAATTGCTTCGTATAATTTCCTGTTCCAACTCAAAATTATAATTTTTCTATCAAATTCAGTGTTCCAAGTCAGAATTATAATAATTCTTTTCAAAAATTCCCTTTTCAAATTCTAAATTACAGATATCTTTTTTAAAATCCCCTGTTCCAAATCATAATTAAAGTTTTTAGATTTTTTTATTTTTAAACGCAAATATTTCTCTCTTCGGTTTAAAAATATATATATTTACAATTGCAGATAAATATTAAGTTTTGAGTTTGAGTGTACATCGGACTTCAAGATTTTAACAACATCAAAGATTTTGAAATATTAAAAAAATTTCAAACATCATCACTTATATTATATTGATTATCGACAATAAAGTCTTTTTCATTGTTCGTTTCGTGATTGAACAAACTGAGAGTAATAAAATATCACTGAATCAAATTCTCGGTTTCCCGTTCAGGTAGAGACCCTGTTCTCAAAAAATATTTTAAAATACAGAGTAACCACTCAAACATAAAAAAAATCCAGGCTGTTTCCCGCTGTTACGAGTCAAAAATTAAATTTTTCCAGGTTGACTTTTAAACGTTTATAATAATTATTATTCTATACTAATTGTTTCATTACATAACTTTTCAAAAGAATTAAACATTTTAGAACCATAAGGTAAAATATATAATGTAAATTATTGTAAAAGTGATTTCCGACTTCACAGCCTAAAATGCTCTCAAAATAGGGGAATAAACTTTTATAAATAGCATTAACGTAGGTACCATGTTCCTAAGATTTCAAGTCGAAATATATTGCATTTTTTATACACCAGTGGAATTCCCATCTAAAAAAGATGAATTTCAACAAAGCAGTAGAGTTTTCTAGCTAAAAAGTCGAATGTTTTAGAAAATATCTGACTTTTAAACACATAAACATGAATTTTCAAAAAAAAGATGAAATTTTTAATGAAATAGTTGAATACTCAACCTACGATGATGAATCTTTAACCAAATTATCGCATTTTTCAAAGAAAAACGATTAAATTTCAACCAAAGACCGTTGAATTTTCAACCAAATATTTGAATTTTCAAGCCAAAGCGACGAATCATTTAGAATAAAGTTGAATTTTGAACCAAGAAAGATGAATTTCTACCAAAAAAGATGACTTTTCAACCAAAAGATGAATTTTCTATCCAAAAAGACGAATGTTCAACAAAATATTTAAATTTACAACCAAATAGTGGAATTTTCAATCAAAAGATATAAATTGTGGACCAAAATATAATAGTAGGCTTTTAAATAAAAAATAATTAACTTTCAACCATAAAAGATAAATTTTCAATAAAAAAAGATGACTTTGCTACCAAAAGAGAAATTTTCAATCCAAAATGACAAATTTCCTATCCAAGGAGATGAATCTTGTACAAAACTGTTGAATTTTCTACCAAAAAAGATTGACTCTTTAACAAAATAGTTTAATTTTCAACCAAATATTAGAATTTTTAAACAAAAGAGATGAATTATAAAGCCGTT
Organism: Andricus coriarius; assembly: GCA_932066315.1. NCBI lineage: Eukaryota > Metazoa > Arthropoda > Insecta > Hymenoptera > Cynipidae > Andricus > Andricus coriarius. Next base: position 7,560 of record CAKNWT010312926.1, on the reverse strand, counting down.
TCCCCCAATTCTCGAAAGACTTCCCCCTTTTTTTCAACTGAAAAATCCTTCTTCGTTAAAAATGCAACTATTTGGTTGAACTGCTTTGTTGAAAGATTTTTTTTTTGGGTGAAGGTTCATAATTTTAATTTAAAATTAATCTTTTTGGTTAAGAATTGATTTTGTTGTTGTTGAAAATTTATTTGTTGGACTGAAAATTGAACTATTCCATTTTTGGTACAAAATGTATGCTTTTTAGTTGAGAATTCATGTATTTTGTTGAAAGGGCTACTATTTATTTGAGAATTCATTTATTTTGTTGAAAGTACAATATTTTTACTGGTAATTTTAGGAATTTAAAATGTTTTAAATTCCATTAATTTTTTTATTACAGCTATAATACAGAACAAGAGTTATAGCTTTAGATGCGTTTATGAAAATAATTAAATGCAACTATATAGTATTACAGCACTTGAATACATTTTTTATAAATAATTAACAAAATTTAAAAAAACAATATATTTTAACACAAATATAACTATATACGTGCAATAAGTAAAATATGTTAAATGTGCTAACTTGATAAATTTAAAATCAAGCGTTCAAAATTGATTAATTTGAATCTGATTTGAGTCCAAAATTTTATTTTATAATCTTAACAACCAAAAATTTTAAAATATTTATTTGACCGATTTTAAACTAAATTACATAGGATTTAAATAAAACAATAAAGCTAAAATATTTTTTCATTGAATCTGATCAACAAATTGAATATTTTTGAAATGTAAAATATTTTAGACGCATAAACTTGAAATATTTTTAACGAACTGTCTACCTTTACGGAATTTTCCGTAAGATTAACCCATTTTCCAGCTCGTTCAGGGCTAGTATTACGGAAAATTCCGTAATAATAGTCAGTGCCTATTTTTAATTTTAGTTAAGGAGCATTGTAGATTGTAGTTTCAAATTGATATTGAAAGTGTTCATTATAGTAAGGACGAAAGAAATATTTAATAATAGTTACCTGTATCAAAATTTAATGATTAATTGTGGTATTTTTAAACAGAGAAAATATTCTTGATTATGAGAACGATTTTAAACATATAAATTGTTTATTGAACCAATTTTATTTTTTGTCAGACTTGTTCACATTACCGTAAATGAGTTTCCAATAATCTAAGTATATCCAGTTTTTAAAAATAAATTCTTTAATTTCAGAAATTATTAAATAATCATCTAAGAATATTTAAAAATATAACATTTCTTATAAAAAGATTTTTTCTTCCATTTTACATGTAAAAATAGATGTTTAATCTTTCCCCTATTTTGCTCCTTTTTCGTGAAAAAATTACGTTATTACTCTTTTTTAAGTTCCTTTTGGGCTGTGATCCGTGGATCAATCAAAACAAGCTTTAATTTTTTTTAAGTATTTGGTATAAAATTAGCATTCATTTTCTAACGAAACATTAACTTTAAAATATTAAATATATTAAATATAGAAGAACGAGATGATATTTATTTCAAAATTGAAAACAAATTTGAAAAAATCCCTGGTTTCCAGGCTAGTTCCTAGTTTTCTCAATCAGTGTTTACCCTGGAAAAGGGACGTTATTGGAGAAGAGAAACTTAATTTATTACCTTAAAAAAATCGGATGAATTATGATGATAGGTTTGAGTCGGACTAGGACTGCTACCAACACTAGAACTAGGAGGTTCTGGAGGAATTCTCCCTCTGTGAGTATCATCAGCTCCCAAATCCAAACTCGTATTGATCTGACTTGTATTGCTTGATCCTAAATCTAATCTGAGTCCTTGCCAGTTGTCATCAATATCATCAAAGACAACAACCTCTCCATCACTAACAATCGCCATGCTTCTCGCAGGAGTCGTGTGATTCGACTGATAGTCTACACAATTTTTCGGTAGTCCATAGTCGAGATCGGTAATACTTTTTGGTATACCATATTCTACGTTATTGCTATTTAAAATTGAGTCATAATTAATGATGCGATTGCTCTTAGGAGAGTCGTAATCCAGGATGGATTTGGTCGGATTCCGACGAACTGAGTGAACTTCGGAAGAAAAGACGGTCTCCGTCACTTCTCGATTCATACGATGCCTCTTGGCTTCTCCACATCTGAAAATAAATTCATGAGTTGCTATTTTTATAGCTCGGATTTTTGGCAAGGAAAGGAACTTTGATTGCTTTTCTTAACTCGATACTCACCGACTTCTTAATTCCCAGACGCTTTGCCTGTTGGGAGATTTGTTGTTCTTTTTTGTGGATAATTTGTCGGATGGGATTTCGTCATTTGGTAACGAATTCGAGGCTGTGAGGAAGCGAGACTTCCGCGATGCTACTTTTGCTCGACTCTGCGAAAAAACTTCCCGACCACCGGCTATTTCAATGATCCTGAAACAAAATTCCACATTTTATATTAATTTACTATAAAAGAACATAATCTAGGTGTATTATTCAAATCTTTAAATGGCATATTTAAAATTAGACCCTTCATAACTATTCTGAAGAATTTATCACAGAGTGGCCGCAAAAATTCGTTTTCGAAATTCCCTAACTTTTCCCTGATTACTTTTTCACTTTTGCTGACCATTAATATTTAAGAACTAAAATTATAATCCTGTAACAATTTTAATATAGAACCTTTTATAAATGGAATAAAACTATTTTTAATTTGAAGTTTTAAATTTATTATTCTCAGGAATGAAATTGAAATTAAAAATTTCTAGGATTTCAGGTAATTTAAACGAATTTAGGATAAATCCATAAGACTTCAAAACAATTCAAGTTAAATTTAAACAAACTCAAATTAATTGGAAAACAATATTTACAAAATTCCATTGACTTCAGTAAAATTAGCGTAAATTTAGCGGAATTTAAGAGAAAGGAGAAGAGTTCGATGCAATTCAAAAAAGTTCATTACGAATTAAACAAAATTCAAGTGAGGTGAAAATAATGAAAAAATATGAAATAAGTAATTAAATTCAGTAACTTTAAAATGCGTTTAGAAAAATTTAACGGAATCCAAAAGAATTTGATTAAATGCCTAAGAAATCAAGGTGAGTTTAAAAGACTTCAGGATGAATTAAATAAGAACTAAAAACAAATCATTGAATTGAGTCGAACTGAGTGGTTTCAGAAGAATTCAAAATAATTCCAAAGAATTTAAAAGAATTAGGGATAAATTAATAAGTATTCAGGATGAATATCAAAGGGATCCAATTAAATTGCAACAAATATGTGAAAATCTCTTCAAATCTTTAAAACTATACGAAAGCCCTCTCTTTTTGTGATTAAATTCTTTGAAATCCATTGAAATATTGTAAAATCCCGTAAAATTCTATGAAATCTGATATTTCTAGAAATCCTGAAAAATTTATTAAAATACCTTGAGAGCTTTTAAAATCCCTTAAAATCATTGAAATTCTCGGAAATCTGATGAAATACCTTGGAATCTTTTAAAATATTTTAAAACCTTATAGGTGATGTAAAATCGTTCCATATTCTCCGAAATTCTTTACAGCGGCATTAAAAAATGTTTCAATCCTTTAAAACAATTAAAATCCTAGGAAATCCCTTTACATTTTTTAAATTTCTCCAAAATGCCTTGGAGTGTTTTGAAATGCCCTTGAATATTTCAAAGCCTTTGAAATTCCTTCAAATCATTGAAATCAGTTCAAAATTCCTTGAAATATTGTTAAATTCCATAAAAATGTTCAAATTCTTTCAAATCATTTGAAATCCTTTAAAAACTTTTAAAGCTCTTGAAAATCCCTTGGAATCTTTTATTTTAAAATACCCTGAAATATTTAAAATCCCATTCAATTAATGAAGTTCATTAAAAATTCCTTAGAATCTTTGTAAAAAAAAACCTAAAATATTTAAAATCTTTTAAATTCAAATTAATTTAAATTAATTTAAATTAAATGTATTCAATTTAAATTAAATCTATTAAATTTAAATTTTGGAAAACTCTTGAAGATTACTTAGAATAAAAAAAACTAAAATCTTTAAAATCCTTTGGAATGTCTTCAAATGATTGAAATCTATTAAAAACAGCGTATAATATTCAAAATACTGTAAAATCTTTTGAAACCCCTTCAAATGATTGAAATCAATTGAAAATTCCTTGGAATCTTTAAGAATGTCCTAAAATCTTTAAAATTGCTTAAAATCTTTGGAAATACCCTGAAATATTTGAAAATCTTTTAAATCTCTCAATTCTTGTGAATAAATTTTTTGAACCCAATTAAAATATTATAAAATCACTTGAAATTACACGAAATCTGATATTTCCTGAAATCCTGGAAGTTTTATTAAAATACATTGATAGTCTTTAAAATCCCTTAAAATAATTGAAATCTTCAGGAATATTATAAAATCCCTTCGAATCTTTTAAGATGTCCAAAAACCTTATAGATCATATCTAATCGTTCCATATTTTCCGAAATTCTAGTAAGTTTCTTAAAACCACATAAAAATTTGTTTAAATCCCTTAATATCATTAAAATATTTTTAAAAACTTTAATCTTTGAAAATAACTTGGAATATTTTAAAATACCATAAAATATTTCAAATCCTTCGAAATTTAAAAAAAACGGTTGAAATCCCCTGCAACTTCTATGGATGTTTGAAAAAAATAGCCTTAAATCTTTTGAAATCTAATATAAATTCTTCGAAATATTTTAAATTACCCGAAAATATTTCACATTCTCTGTAAAATCCTCAGGAATCCCTTTAAATAATTGAAATACATTCGAAATCCCTTGGAATCTTTCAAGATGTCCAAAAACCTTATAGATCATATCAAAACATTCCATATTTTCCCAAATTCTAGTAAGTTTCTTAAAACCCCATTAAAATTTGTTTAAGTCCCTTAATATCATTAAAATATTTTTAAAAACTTAAATCTTTGAAAATAACTTGGAATCTTTTAAAATACCATAAAATATTTGAAATCCTTTGAAATTTTTTAAAAACGGTTCAAATCCTCTGCAACTTCTTTGGATGTTTAAAAACATATCCTTAAATCTTTTGAAATCTAATATAAATTCTTCGAAATATTTTAAATTACCCGAAAATATTTAACATTCTCTCTAAAATCCTCAGGAATCCATTTAAATAATTGAAATACATTCAAAATTCCTTGGAATCTTTTATAATACCATAAAATCAATTTGAACCGGACAAACTTTTCAAATGATATTTACGAGCATTAGGCATTTGAAAATGAGACCAGTATCGCCATCAGATGGTGGTTTGAAGTATCTAGTTGATGACTGTATACTTGCTCTCTCGTGAGTTACACCCTCGATTTTCATGGAAACAAATAAAAAATTGACGGAGTTATGCATATTTAAGTGAAAAAGTAAGTTTTTTCGAATTTTCTTTGGTGCAATTTTTATCAATACTTAGAATTTAAAGTTTTATGAAAGCAACGATCAGAATACATTTTTTGATATTTAAATAATTCCCATGAAGTGTGACCATTAAGGGTTCAACTTTGAAATCCTCAGAAATCGTATACCTGAAAATGTTTCAAATCCTCTGAAATCTTGTGCAGTCCCTTAAAACTTTTGAAAGCTTTTGAAAACTTCTTACAATTTTTCAAAATACTCTAAAATCTGTAAAATTCTTAGGAATCCCTTTAAATTAATAAAATCTATTAAAAAGTCCTTGGAATTTTTTAAAATATCCTAAAATATTTCAACTTTGAAATCCCTTGAAACATTTAAAGCTCCTTGTAGTTTTTCAAAATACTCTAAAATTTGTAAAATACTTAGGAATCTCTTTGAAGTAATGAAATATATTCAAAATTCCTTGGAATCTTTTTAACTATACTAAAAGATTTCAAATTCTTTGAAATCTCTTGAAACTTTTTAAAGCCTGTACCAATTTCAAATTTAGATTTTAAAATAAACAATCTGGACAATCCTCCCTAAAAGTTTCCACTTTCACAAATATATTTTAATCCGCATTTGTAATACGAGATAACCGCAAATGTAATAAGGATTCAGGATCAAGTAAGGATTCGAGAATCCCTTCAAATTAGGAGATCAATATATAAATTAGAAACTTACTTTAGACTTGATTTCATACAATTAAAATGGGTCAAACAGATATCTAATATACTACAAGAAGCCCGGATACCCCAAAATAAAAATGTAGCAAACCATTAAAATTGTCAATATAAAATCCCGCTTGTAAGTCAGAAACTTCCTTCTTCAGCTCTTATGCGAATGCAGAGGGACGAGAACCTCAATTAAGAACAATTATTTAAATGACGTGAGACATGACCCGATTGAAACATTCACTCCGTGAATCATAAACTGCAACTCAGTTTCATTCTTGAACGATATAATCATTCGCTGTTGTTAGAACTTCATTTATTATTCATGAGAAACGAATTCTCGACACGACAGTCGACACCCCCCCAAAATCAAATTGTCCTCGAAGTTGATAAAGTTCAGGCACTCGACGAAATCTAGTAAATTAATTAGAATTCCGATAATCTGAATACTATTTCTCTTCTCAATTAAACAAAAATAGGCTAGATAATAAAAAAAAAATAAAAAATATATGCTCGCACATTTATAAACAAAGTGAAAAGTGACAGGTCTAACCCCAAACCCATATGCGAGCTTCAACATAAATTGTATATATCAGTACTTTACCTAAAAATCCAGTATTAGGGAAATTGTGATTTTTATTTCGTGTGTCGGGACTCAAAATATAAATTTTGAATAAAAAAATAAACTGTTTTCGTGTCACAATTTCATATTTGGTGATATTGGTGCACTACCGCTAGAAACTGAAACCGGAAATCATGCAGAACTATAATTTTGGTTCGCCGATTCTCCGCTTGTGACGCAGCTGTCGACTTCCGGTATTTGAAACGAATTGTACGATTTGTACTTTTGAGATATATTTTAACATGTCAATTTCTAAGAAAAAGTAAAGGATTTTATTATTGTTTTAAGCTAAGTCAAGACTTACTGACTATTCCATTTAAGTTTCAACCGTTATTAAATTCAGACTATTTTAATTAAAACGTGAAGATAAAATTAAATATTTCTCAATATTGTAAAAATCTGGAATATTAAGCATTTCTCAATTTCCAAGAATTTATAATTATTAAATTACAATGAGTAACCTCAAAATTGTTTAACTAATTTTCTAATCTGCAATCTCACAATTTTAACGATAGAAAATATAAATTTCTTCAATTTTTAATTTGAAATCAAATTATACGCATCTTAAGAGATTCGGTTTAAAAAATTTTTATTTTAAGAGCCATTCAATTAGAATTTTTTAAATTAATAAACTTCAGTCTGAAATTATTGAATTTTAAGTTTTTGAAATTTGAAGTTGTTTAATTTTAAACTTGAAATTCTCTAATTATTAATGTTTTAAATTAAAATTTATACAGTTTTAATGTTTTTAATTCAAACTATTTTAATTAAAATGTGAACACAAAATAACAATATTGCTCAATATTTTAACAATCTTGAATACTAAATATTTTTCAATTTCCGAGAATTTATAATTATTAAATTACAATT
>CAKNWT010312922.1:0-15401 GCA_932066315.1 Andricus coriarius | reverse complement strand
CCATAGCTTGTGCGATGATGAGGTACATGGAGAAGTGTTTTAGATCGAAGAGATTTTACGGGTGCATTTAATATAATTTCGGAAAGTAAAGTAGGACAGTTAAAAGAATTATTTAAGATATTGTACAGGAGTCTTAAATCAGCAAAGAGGAATCTAGAACAAATTTTAGGGATATTAAGTGGCGCTCTAATCTCGTCATAATCGTGACCGCGTCTGTTCATAGTCATGCCTAGCTGTATAGCCGCGAAATGAAGGAATCGGTTCTGAATGCGTTCGAGTCTGATCTTATAAACGACATATTTCGGAGACCAGATGACTGATGCATATTCTATAAGTGGTCTTACGAGCGAGAAGTAGAGTACCTTTAGCGCAAATGGGTTTCTGAGTTAAGATGCATTTCTAGCAACGAAACCCAGAGATCTAAGGGATTTGTTTGCAGCGGCAGAAACTTATCAGCGAAAGATAATGCCTCGTCAAGGAGTGCCCCAATGTCACGCACACGTGTGACCCTGTCTAGCCCCCCCCCCCCCCACCCGATGAGATAGCTTTACTGAGGAAAGTGTTTTTTCCTAGAAAATGATATGACTACACATTTTTTAATATTAAGCTGCATCCCATGTGGACTGCACCAAATCTTGCAGTCGATACAATCTAGATGGGAGTTTATTTCTTTGTATAATTTGAGGTCATCAGCGAAAAGCAAACAGAAGAAAAATTTATTAAATGTGCCGATGTCGTTGACGTGAAGGACGAACAAGAGAGGTCCCAGACGCGAGCCTTTTGGTACACCAGACGAGGCCACTAGAATGGCGTGTTCAACTGTGTAAAACGCCTTAGAAAAATCAGTATATACTGCGTCGACTTGAGAGTCCAATTTAAGCTTCTGTGATAAGTAATGCATGTCAATACAAAGATTAGTTACCGTAGATTTCTTTCTCACGAAGCCGTGCTGCTCCTCTATAATGGTGTTATTGGAAGCAAGGTAAAGATGGTCAAAGATAATACTCTCCAAACTTTAGTCATGGAATTGAGTATAATTATCGGTCTATAGTTTTCAACATCCTTACAATTACCTCATTTGAAGATGCAGGAAGGAAGTAACCATCCGAAACTGACAAGTTGAAAATAAGGTGTAATGGAGTAATAAACGGAGAGCGAGACGACTTCAGAAGAGAGGGGGGTATACCATCAGGTCCGCTCCCTTTATTCTGATCTGAATTCGAAAGCTTGTACAAAATTTAATTCCTACTGATTTTTAAATTGGAGAGGTCTATAATATCAGTTTGCTTAAAATGGACATCGCTAGAGATCGGTTCTTTATAAACGGACTTAAAATTTCTGGAAAAAAGTTCAGATATCCCTCACTAGTGTACGCATGTTGTGGGAACGAAATAATTAATTGAAGTAAAAATTTAAGCATACAGAGTGTCTATACCCTCATCTACAGAAGATGAAGCAAGGAGATAATCCCAGTCAACTTCATTAATAAAGTGACTAATATAACCATCAAGTAAATTATCAATTTATGTTACTCAATTAGGAAAAAACTATATTTTAATCTTTATTTACTTGATTATCGTTGAAAAAATTGATCAGCCAATAATTAATTAATCATTTCACAAAATTAGAATCCTTGAACTATAAATTTCATTAAAGCATTCAAATCATTTTTGCTCAATGTTTTTTTTTAAACTTTAACTTTCATTTATGAAAATCTGATTTATTAATAACCTCTTAAACTAATTCCAGAAAATGTAAATTTTAACAGAATAAGTTAATAATTAAATAACCAGTTGACAACATAACAAGCATTAAACAATTATCTTCATTAAAACATACAAATAATGTTTACATTATATTCTTCCTTAAAACTGAAGTTGCATTGCTATACACTTAATTTATTAATAACCTTTCAAAATAATTCAAACAAAATTAAAATATCTGTACATATAATTTTCAAAATTCAATTAAGATACTTTTTTAACAACATCACAGACGTTTAAAATGATTATATAATTGTAATAGAGGTATTTTAAAGAAAAATCAAACTTTCATTATAAAAATAGTAGCCCACATTCAATTACACAACCTCAAAGCAAATAATCAGTTTATGTTACTTAAATGAGGAAGAATTTAAATTTAATCTTTATTTAATTTAAAATTTTGAACAAAATGAATCGATTAATAATTAACTAAACTGTTTACAACATAAAAGCATAAAACTATTATTGTCGTAGAAACATTGAAATAATTTTCACTTATATGTTTTTATATTTTGACATTCATTTATGAATATTTTATTTATTAATAAGCTTTTTAAATAATTCCAGAAAATTTAAGTCTTAATAGAATCAATTAATAGTAATATGTATAATGATAATTAAAAAAATCAATAATAAAATAATGTTTAACATTATTTTCTTTGAAATATTCAAATAATTTTCAATTTATATATTTTTTTGAATTTAAAATTGCATTCCTGAAAATTCGAATTCGGATAATCATTTCACAACATCACAAACATTTACAGAAATTAAGTAATTGGAACAGAGGTACATTACATTTAAATAAACTTTTATTATACAAATTATAGACAATATGCAATTACATTAACTTGACGTAAATAATCAATTTATGTACTTAATTGAAACAAATTAAAATTCAATCTTTATGTGATTTAATATTATGAAGACATGTCATCAGCTAATGATTAAATAATCAGTTCAAATAAGCATTCAAATAATTTTTACATCATATTTTTTTGAAAATTTGAATTTTTAATAATCTTGTAAACTAATTCCAGAAAAATTAAAACGCATGTACACTTAATTTTGAAAATTTAATTCAGATACTCATTTCACAACCTCAAAAACAGTTTTAAAAATATGTAACTGGAATACGGGTATTTTAAATATGAATAAAATTCTATTATACAAATTATAGAATTAAGGTAGCATTAAGGCGTGGATGAATGTTGGTTTGTAAGAACTAATTTTAAGACAAATTCTGTGAAACATGGACGTTGTAAGCAAGGCAATTTTTCAGAGCCAGCAGGCCGAGAAAAAAGTTTATTTATCAATTACATAATCTTAAAATAAATAATCAATTTATGTTACTTAATAGATAAAAATAAAAATTACATCTTCATGTAATTTATTATTGTTGAAAAAATTATTCAGCTGTTAATTAATTAGTTCACAAATAAAGAAGCATTCAACTATAATTTTCTTTTAAACATTCAAATAATTTTTACTTTATATTTTTCTGAAAAATTGAATTAATAATAACCTTTCAATCTAATTCCATAGAAAAGTAAAATATATGTACATATAATATTGAAAGCAGAATTCAGATACTTATTTCACAACATCACAAAAATTTACAAAGATTATACAATTGGAATTAAATTTTAAATTATAATTAATTAATCTGTTCACAACATAAAAAGCATTAAACTATAATTTTCATTTAGGCATTCAAATAATTTTTACTTCACATTTTTTTTAATTTTCACTTTCATTTCTGAACATTTTAGTGATTAATAACCTTTTAAAATAATTCCAGAAAATGTAAGATTTAATAGAATCAGTTGATAATTAATTAATCAGGTCATAACATAAAAAGAATTACACAATTATTTTCATTAAAACATTCAAATAATTTTTTGATTATATATATTTTTTCGCTTAAAATTGCATTTCCATACACTTAATTTATTAGTGACCTTCAAAACTAATTCCATAAAAAAATTAAAATATATCTACATATCCTTTTGAAAATTGAATTCAGATAGAGTCATTTCACAACGTCACAAGCATTTAAAATGATTACATAATTGCAATAGAGGTATTTTAAACAAAAAATACATTTTTATTATAAAAATAATAGCCCATATTCCATTACATAACCTTCAAGTAAATAATCAATTTATGTTACTTAATTGAAAAATAATTGAAATTCAATCTATATTTAATTTGAAGTTTTTAACAAAATCGATCGACCAATAACTAATTAAACTGTTTACAACATAAAAAGCATGACCCTATTATTTTAATTGAAACATCCAAATAATTTTGACTTCATATTCACATGAAATTTTACTTCTAAAAATTGGAATTATTAATAACTTGTTATACTAATTTTCAAAACAATTGAAACATAATATTTCGATATAATTTTGAAAATTGAATTCTGATACTCATTTAAGCATTAATGTATAATTCTCATTGAAACATTCAAATAATTTTTACTTTATATTTTTTTGCTTTGAACTTTCATTTCTGACAATTTGAATTATTAATAACCTTTTAAAATAATTCTAAATAATGTAATTTTTAATAAAATCAGTCAATAATTATTCAGTTCACAATATAAAAAGCATTAAACAATTGTTTGGCTTCCGTTTCCGGTACCGATAGTAGAGTGACGGTGTCCTTTTGGTGTTGTAGTTTTTTGGCTACTAAGAAAGGGAAAGAGAAGTGAGCGTGGTGAAATTGTGGTGAGTAAAGAAGGTAGGGGTGAGAGGTTGAGTGAGATTGAAGAGGGTGGTTGAAAGGGTGAATGTGGTGGCAAAAGTGAAAAATAAGGGCCGATTTTAAGGTTAGGCTGGATTTCGTGAAACCTTAGGTGGGAAGGAAGTGATGTAGTGTTTTAGATCTTGCTCAGTAGATAAGAAGGATGCCGGTAAGACGGAGTCCAGGCAGAGGGCAGCAGATGAGCATTGCAAGCGAGAATAACGGATCGATGGAAGACTTGCGTGAAGTCAAAGAGAGAAGGGATAAGGCGGGCATGGAGGAAAGCTGTGAAAGTAGTGGGGACGAGCGATACGTGACGCCGGTTAGGGATGAGGGAACCGCGGCAACCACAGCAGGTCGGGAGTCGAGTAATAAGCGAGGCAGATCCACGAACTTACAAAAACTCAACCGACCGTCACAGTGCTCGCATAGCTTAGGATCGACCCGGTTTCTTGACGATTGGCGAAAACGGACCAGTGCGACGAGCAGCGAGGGAATAATTAGTGGAGGGGAAAAGTCAGCAGAGGAAAAAAGAAAAAGGGAAGAGGGGAATAAAGATAAATTTAAAATTTAAAGCTTTTTCGGGTTTCAATCGTGTGCGAAACTACGAGATTGCCGACGTTTCGTGAACATTGCAGTTCACTTCTTCAGGGCTGACCTGAAACTGAAGTTTCAGGTTATGTTGTTCTTACATATATTCTCTATGATGTCTGTGATTGGCCAGAGCGCCCCATGGTAGGGACTGCTCGAACTTGATTGGCCAATCAAGTCCTTTTTAAAAAACCCGGGAGGACGGAAAGCCAAATCGGATTGGTATTATATCCATTGTCCCTATTGATGTTATTAGGGTGTTTTAAGATTTCGATTGCTTCTCTATGTTTTCTTGCAAAAATATTTTTCGTTTTTGCGATGACGGTTATTTTGTCAAACAAAATGCTATGTCCTGTTTCAATATGATGCTCAGCTAGTGCTGATTGCGTGAAATGTTTTAGCCTGACTTTACTCTCATGTTCCTTTACACGTTGGCTCACCGCCCTCCCGGTTTCTCCAATATAGACTTTGCCACAAGAACACGGGATTTTATATACTCCCGGATCACTGAGAGGTGCCTTTTTATCTTTAGGATTGTTTAGAAGTTGTCCTATTTTTGCAGGTGGTTTAAATATGGTTTGGATGTTGAGTTTGTTGAGAATTCTTCCTATTTGTTCTGTGATACCTTTAATGTAGGGTAGGATTATGATCTTATTTCTCTCTCTTTCTTTAGTGGGTTGTGTTGACTTGTTTTTTTGAGTGTATTTTCTTATTGCTTTCTCAATTTGTTTGTTTTTGTAATCGTTTTGTATTAGGATTTGTTTAACATTTTGTAATTCCTTTTGTAAGTTATCTTTATCTGTTATGGAGACAGCTCTGTATACAAGGGAATTGAAGACCGATTGCTTTTGAGATGGATTGTGGTGGGAGGAGGCATGTAGATATCTGTTTGTATGGGTGGGTTTTCTGTAAACTTCGTGTCCTAATGTGTTATCAGATCTTTTGTAAACTAGTACGTCCAAGAAAGGCAACTTTTCGTTTTGTTCAATTTCCATGGTGAACTTGATATTAGGGTGTAATTGATTGATGAAATCGAAGAATTTGTGTAGTTCGTCTAGTCCATGTCTCCAGATGACAAAAGTGTCGTCAACGTAACTGCACAAAAATTCCGGTTCAAGCTTGGATTTGTTAAAGATTTTTGTCTCACGATTTTCCATAAAGATGTTGGCTATTACTGGTGAGATTGGAGATCCCATTGCTGCTCCTGAAGTGTGTTCGTAGAATTGGTTATTGAAAGAGAAGTAGGTATTCTTGAGACAGTGTTCTATCAAAGGTATGAAATCGGAGGGAAAGTTTGCAAAGGATTTAATAATATCGATTGTATCAGAGATTGGTACTTTCGTAAAGAGAGATTCTACGTCGAAGCTCACTAAGATGTCTTGGGGTTGAATGTGGATCTGTTGTATCTTTCTGATGAAGTCAAAAGAGTTTTGGACGTGCGTGATGGAGTTTCCTGCGAAGGGATTCAGTTCTTTGGCGAGAAAGCGTGCTAGGTTGTAAGTTGGTGAGTTTATTGCGCTGACGATCGGTCTGAGTGGAATGTTGTTTTTGTGGATTTTTGGAAGTCCGTAAAGTCTTGGAGAGGTAGGATTAGTAGGTATTAATTTAGATATTGTTTGGCTGTCGAGTTTAGAGTCTTTTAGAAGGGTTTTTGTTTTGCTGACTATTGTTTTTGTAGGATCTTTTTTAAGTTTTTCATATGTATCGTCAGTTAGAAGGTCCATGATTTTATTGTTATAATCTTCTTTATTCATTATTACTGTTGTGTTGCCTTTGTCTGCGGGTAATATTATGATGTCTTTATTCTGGTTAAGTTCTTTAATTGCTGTTTTTTCTTGTTTTGTTAAGTTTGAGGAAGGGAGTTGGGCTTGGCGTAAGATGTTTGCCGTCCTACGACGTATGTCATTCGCTTTTTCGGGTGGAAGAGTATATATTGTGGATTCCAAATTACTGATGATTTCTTCTTTCGGGATTTTGGAGGGAGCTACTGCAAAATTGTGTCCTTTAGATAAGGCTGAAATCATTTCATTGCTGAGAGGATGGTTAGAGATGTTTTTTACTGTGTTAATTAGTGGTTCGTGCCTTACTGAAAGTAATTTGTCAAATTTTATTATTTGTTTTTGAGTAGAAAGATCTTTATTCAGTTGGGATTGATCAAATTATATGCGGCCCAATGTAGACAAAATGTCAAATCTGAGAGTGTTTGATAGGAAAAGGTGAACTTTTAATAGTTTTTTGGAGGTAGTGTGCAAGACAAATTTGGTATGTTGTATTCTTTCTTTCAAGAGAAGCAAACTTGTTTTATGTAGAATTGATTTGGATTTAGATGTTCCCAAATAGTTTTTCAGCTGTAAGAATTCTGGGACGATATTATTGTCCCTACACCGTTTTAAGAAAGCTAAAGATGTTAGTAGCCTAGCTTGAGAAGACCTGATCTTACTAAAAGTATTAGTATAAGTATTAGTGAGCTTCGATTTAAATTTATCATAATGAATCATCTTGAAAGCATTAAGTCTATTATTAGGGGAATAAAGAGTTAGGGGGGGGGGTAAAATATTAAGAAAAGGATAAAAAGAAAAACTACGGAGAGAGAGAAGGGTGAGGGGAACTTGCTGACAAAGATCCAAGAAATGTTTTTAGGATTTAGAGAGGAGACATGTGGGATGCTGGAGGATATGAAAAGGCAAGGGGGGGGGGGGAGCTCAAGGAGGAGGCACGAAAAATAAGAAAGAAATGGGAGGAGTGGGAAGAATTATGGAAAGGCAAAAAAGAGAAAGTTTGGGGAAAAATGGAATATATAGAAAATCAGCAGAGAGATTATGAGGAAAATAGGAAAAGGGAGATGAAAGTAATAGAAGAGAGAGTAAGTAAATGAGAAGTAAGCGCTGAGGAAGGTAGGACTGTGATAATATGTAACCAGAACACAAGAGAAGGTGGGGTGAGCTTGCATGTAGAAAATGAGAGGCTACGTAGTAGATTAACACAGATCGAAAGACGAATAGAAGGGGAGCAAAGATCAAAGAGGAAAAAGAATGTAACAATCAAGGGGCTAAAAGTGATCAGTGAAACGGGGGAGGAAGAGGTTAAGAATCTGATAAGAGAAATAGGAGCACAAGTGAGGGTGGAAGGGGTGAAAATAGTAGGAAGAAATATGGAAGGGAGAAGAAAAAGAAGATCTGACGTGGCAGGAAAGGAGAAGAACGTGGCTAGTTGAGCAGAGGGCATGGGCGGAAAGGAGGAACGGTAGAAGGGTAATAATAGGGAGAGATAGAATTTGGGTAAACGGAGAGATATGGATCTGGGACGAAGAAATGGAAGAATTGAGAGCTTGGGAAATAAGGCAAGGAAATAAGGCAAGGAAATAAGAAGGACAAAGGACGGGAAAATAAGAAGGAAGGAAACGCGTCGAGGTTTACAAAATAAAAAAAAGTGCTAAAGACAAGGACGGAAGGAGCAGTAGGAGAAGATAGACAGGTGAAAGTGGCGTTCTGGAATGTCTCAGGCTTGAAGAACAAGAATGAAGGATTTTGGCGGGATTTAGAAAAGTGGGATGTGATTATGATGAGTGAAACCTGATCGGATGAGAAGGATTGGAAGGTGATGCAAAGGATGTTACCTAAAGGTTATAAGACAACAATGCAAGAAGCAAGAAAGGAACACGTTAATTGTATAGGGATGGACGGCATGGTCTCAGGAGTGAGAAAATAATTGGTAGTAAGAGGTAGAACAGAGGAGGACAGAGAGGAAAAGGATGGAACAATGGTTAGAAGGATTGTAATGGGAAAAGTCAAAATAGCGGTGGTTTGTGTATATAGAAGAAGAGGGGAAGAGAAAGGCTCTAGAATAATAAGGAGGCGGTTGGGGGAAAAGAAGGAAGAGTTGGTGTTAGTAGGAGTTGACTTGAATGCCTGGACTGGCGAGCAAGGGAGAGGTTTTTGGGATGAAGAAAAGGAGGCCTATATAAGGAGCTCCAAACATAGGGAGACAGACCGAGAGGGGAGGAGGTTACTAGACGTAATAGGAGAAACAGCATGGTTTATATGTAATGGCAATATGAAAGGAGATGAGAAAGGAGAGATCACATCTATAGAGAAGGAAGAAACAGTAATAGACTATATCCTGGTGGAAGAAAGAATGAGGGATATGATAGGCAGTATGAATGTGGGAAATGACATAGGGTCCGAGCACTTCCCGGTAATAGCTACACTGAACGGTGGCGTCCGTAAGCGCGGCAGAGGGAGAAATGAAAGAGGGGGAGAAAGGAACATAAAAATGGGATTCTGGTGGGGGGGTAGGGAAATTAAAAGAGTTTAAACAGAAAATGGGAGGGGAGAATGTTATGTATGAGAAAGAGGAGGGAGTAGACTCGGTTATTGAAAGGTTGAAAGGATCGATTGACAAGGTAAGGGATGAGATAGGTTCAAAAGAAGAATGAGAAGAGGGAAAAAGAGGCTGGTGGGACGACGAATGCAGGGAGAGTAAGGAGAGAGAAATGGAGAAGGTGGATTACAACAGGAAAAAAATAAAACATGAGAGGATGCTGGAAAGGAAAAAGCAAAGGGAAAAGGAGGAATACAAGGAAGAGGTAGAAAAAGGGATCAAAGAAGGTAGGGTTTGGGATGTGATAAATAGGGAAAGAGGAGGAAGGAAGGGCGTGAATGAAGAAATAGAAATCGGTAAGTGGACTGATTATTTCAAGGGGCTGTTAGGGGGAGAAAAAAAGGGTCAAAGGGAAAAAAGAAGAATGGTCCAGGAAGAAATCTGCGATTTTTCCTGGGGGAACGATTTTGGGTAACAGCAAACTGTACTCTCTAGCATACGCGGACGACATAGTTCTGTTAGCAGACCATGAGAAGAGTATGCACTTAATGATCAGAATTTTCGAGGAGTATGTGGGAACAAAAGAACTGACAGTGAACGTAGGGAAGACTAAGGTGATGTTCTTCAGAAGTAGAAAGACCAAAGTAGGTTACGTTTGGAAGATAAACGGACAAACAGTGGAAAGATTGGAGGAGTTCTATTACTTAGGTTTTTGGTTTGAGGCAGTAGGCGGAAATGAGGTGCAGGTGAGAAAAAGAATCGAATGTGCGAGTAAAGTAATGGGTTAAGTATGTGGTATAGGAAAAAGAAGGTTCAATGACGATTGGAGAATGAGGGTTTGTTTGTTTGATGCGTTGGTTTGGACGGTGTTGTGTTATGGAGTGGAGGTCTAGTGATGGAAGGAACATAGGAAAACGGAAAGCATGCATGAGAGATTTCTGAGATGGGTAACGGGGGTTGGTTGGAGTTGCCCAGGATACATGTTAAGGGAAGAATTAGGAAGGGAAAAAATGATAACTAGGCAAATTCAGAGAGCTTGGAGGTTTAAAGTGCAGCTGAAAAGGGGAGATTGGAGCAGAATACCACAAGCTTGATCGGACGAAGTTCGGAACAAAAAGACGAGAGGCAATTCGAAATTGGAGGAAGAAAGGAAAAAAATGAGGAGGGTTTGTGATATACAAGAAGGGGTTATGAATTGGCAGAACATAGAATTAGAACTATTAGTAAGACAAGGAGAAGAGAGATGGAGAAATATTATGGATTCAAAGTATAATAGATGATATATGATGGTCAAAGGGTTGACGG
This sequence comes from Andricus coriarius, assembly GCA_932066315.1. NCBI lineage: Eukaryota > Metazoa > Arthropoda > Insecta > Hymenoptera > Cynipidae > Andricus > Andricus coriarius. The sequence goes on along the minus strand of CAKNWT010312922.1, from coordinate 4,671 downwards.
AACCAGCATATTTGCAAAAAATAAAAAAGGAAGACAAATGGAATAGGGTGGTACGGTTTTGCGTGGCAGAAGGAGTGAGAGCTTGCAGATACTGGATGAATGAAGAGGACAATCTGTGTAGAGTATGTGGATACGAAATAGTGTAATGGGCACCTGTGTTAGGGAGGCTTACAGGAGAGGAAGATGGACAGTTGATTGTGGATGAGTGTGTAAGATGGAGTTTGGATGGTTATGGACAGGGAGTGACGTGGATGAAGATATTGGAAGAATTGAGAGAAAGAAAGGGAGCAAGGCAAAGCCAAACGGGTAATCCTATTAAAGGAAAATAAAGAGAAAAAATTTTTGTTTCAAAGTCGTGGAAATTGTATTTTCATGGTAAGAGGAAACGGAAGCTCTGGAAGATCGCTCATTTGTAGAAGTATTAGCATTAAGATTATTCTTTATTAAAACATTCAAATAATTTTTACTTTACTTGATTTTTTTTCATTTGAACTTTCAGTTCTGAAAATTCAATTTATTAATGACCTTCCAAACTAATTCCAGAAAATGTATGTTTTAATCAAATTTGTTGATAATTAATTAATCAATTCACAAGATAAAAAGCATTAAACAATTATTTTCATTGAAAAATTCAAATAATTTTTGCATTATATGTATATATATTTTTCATTTGGAATTGCATTTCTATACATTTAATTTATCAATGACCTTCAAAACTAATTTCATAACAATATAAAATATATGCTTGAGATGTAGCTGGGGGGGGGGAGGTATCGCGTACCTTATTTTAAAAAATGCTACTGGCGGGCAGCGAGTGTGGTGGGTGATCCAGTTGTGGGGACGAAGATGGACACGATGTACCAGTCGGCAGGAATCTAGGGTGATTCACGGAGAGGAGGGTTTTCCTTGGTTTGGATCTTCTTCGCTCGGGTAAGAGTTGCAGCGAAGAAACCAGGGAGATGTGGCTTGGGCCGAAGCCCGGGGAGATCTCACTTCTTGGTCTCGCGGACCGTGCTTTTATCGGCTTCGCTTCAGCGGCGGCGCTGCACTCGCGACGCAGTCGAGTGGTGGTTTACTGGCGAGGATCGTTTCGTCGATGTCGCTGGGAGGGGGTTTCGTGCGATTGGTTCGCTCTCGCCACGCAAGAGTCTGTGGTTATAAATATTATTTATAACCATGAATATAATTTAGCGGACATCAAGATAATCATTTCACAACATCACAAACATTGAAAGAAATTACATAATTGGAATAGAGGTATTTTAAATGTGACTAAACTTTTATTTTAAAAATTATAGCCAATCGTCAATTACTTAACTTCAAAGTAAATAATCAATTCATGTACTTAATTGAAACAAATTAAAATTCAATCTATATTGAATTTAATATTGTTCAAAAAATACTAAGATAGTATTTAATCAATCCGTTTAAAAAATAAAAAGCATTAAACTATGACTTTCATTAAAACATTCATATAATTTTTACTTTACATTTTTTTTTAAATTTGTACTTTCATTTCTAAAAATCTAATTTATTTGTAACCTTTTAAACTAATTTAAAAAACAAATAAAACATATTTATTTAAAAACAGTGCACAGGCAGAGCCCTTTATTACAAATCAACTTATAAACTAATTGAAAAGCAAACTGAAATCTAGATCAGCTGAACGAGCATAATGGCCGCGATTACTGGTTAAATTGCGCAAAAAATGGTTGAGATCAGGGGCTGTTGTTTCGAGAAAATCAATATCAGTGTTGAACTTTTTATTTATATCATTCGCTTCTTGATACATATCCTACACAATGCCGAATTTGCTCCATAGCTTGTGCGATGATGAGGTACATGGAGAAGTGTTTTAGATCGTTCTGGTTCCGTCAACCCTTTGACTCCCTTTTTTAGTTTCTCTTCAAACGTCAAGGCTCTCTTAATTTGTCAAGTTACCAGTTTTCTTCTTCCTAATTCTTTCTTTAACATGTATCCTGGGCAACTCCAATTAAGCCCCATTACCCATCTCAGAAATCTCTCATGCATGCTGTCCAATTTCATATGTTCTTTCCATTCCCACATCTCCACTCCATAACATAACACCGCCCAAACCAACGCATCGAACAACCAAACCCGCATCCTTTAATCGTCATTAAACCTTATCTTTCCTATACCCCATTCTTGGCCCATTACTTTATTCGCACATTCGATTCTTTGCCTCACCTGCACGTCGTTTCCCCCTCCTGCCTCAAACCAAAAACCTAGGTAACAGAACTCCTCTACAATTTCCACTGTTTGTCCGTTCATCTTACAAAAGTAATATATTTTGGTCTTTCTACTTCTGTATCACATCACCTTGGTCTTCTCTACGTTCACCGTCAACTATTTTGCTCTCACATCCGTTTACTGAATCAAACGCTGCTTTAAAATCTACGAACAATGCGACTAATTTCCCTCTGTTTCTCCCTAAATTTCTGTTAGCCAAGTAGTTGAATACTTAAATGTTATCTATAGTCCCCATTCATTTTCTAAAGCCCGCCTGCTTGTATGGGATACTTTCTTTTTCTTCTATCTAACTTTCTAACCTTTTTCTTAGAATTCCTGCATATATTTTATAGCCCACTGGCATGAGAGTGATCCCTCTGTACTCCTCTACCTTCTTGCCTACCCCTTCTTGACAAGCGGTACCACTAGCCCTGTCATCTACTCTTCCGGCCACCCTTCTCCTTTCCAGAACTTTTTGCAGATCTTCCACATCTTTTCCCTCACCCTTTCTCCTTCATACTTCATCGCTTCGTTCTCCATGCCATCCTCACCTGTAGCCTTGTTTCCTTTTGGTTTATCGCCTCATCCGCTTCTTCTCTTGTTATATCATTCCCTTTCTCAATTTCTCCCAGGACTATCCTTCTATTTTCCCCCTTGATCCTATTTTGCTCTCCCCCTATCAGACTGTTGATATAATCCGTCCACTCACCCATTTCTATTTCTTCATTCACGCCCTTCCTTCCTCGTCCTTCCCTATTTATCACATCCCAAACCCTACCTTCCTTGATCGTTTTTTCTACTTCTTCCTTGAATTTATACTTTCCCCTTTGCCTTTTCCTTTCCAGCATCCTCATGTTCTCTTTTTCTCCTGTTTTTCAACCCTTTTTTTTCCCTTTCCTCAATTTTCTTACATACTTTTTCATTTTCTCTTTACCCTCCCTGCATTCCTCATCCCACCAGTCTCTCTTTGCCCCTTCTCTTTCTTCTTTTGTACCTATTTCATTGCTTTCCTTCTCAGTTGACCCTTTCAGCTTTTCAATTAAGGAGTCTACTCCCTTCTCTTTTTCATACCTAACTTTCTCCTTTTCCATTTTTTTAAAAAACTCTTTCAATTTATCCACCCTCCCCCAGACTCCCATTTCCGTGTTCCTTTCTTCCCCTCTTTCCTTTCTCCCTCTGCCGCGATTACGGACACCCAGAACCATTCCTCCCCATTTATCCATATCCTGTCTCTTTCTGTCCATAGCTTGTGCCCCTTTTTCCTCTCTACCCATGCCCTCTGCTTTCTTTGCCATCTCCTTTTCCTCTCACTCCATATCAAATCTTCTTCAATTCTTTCCTTTCTTCCTCTCAATAATTTTTTCTCTCCATAATTTTCTTTTTCTCCTCCTCACTCCCTACTTTTACTAGAAACATTCTTTCGTTTCCTTCCTTCGTCCCTCCTATTCTCTTAACTCTTTCTACCCTTACCTAAACTCCAATATCTCTCCTAAGATTTATGATATCCGCTTCCCCTGTTTCGCTCTCGACTTTCATTCCCTTAACTACTATGTTATTTTTCCTCTTCGCCCTTTCTTCCCCTTCCAACCTGATTTTAATTCCACTCAGTCTCTTCTTCAATCTTTCATTATCATCTTGCACGTTCTTATGATTCCCTTTTGCTAATACCGCACTCTCTGTTTCCTTCACCATATGCTCATTCCTGATTTCTAAGTTGCTGAACCCGCCTTCCAACTGTTTTATCTCACTATTTCTCTGTTCGTCAACCTCTTTATGTCTATTCTCTATGCTCTCTAGTTTACCCCATACCTTGTCTTTCTCCTCTTTCCAGAGTTTATCCCACTCTTCCCACTTTTCTCTTACTATTATAACTTTCCTCCTTACGTCGTTCCACTGCCTATTCATATCACTATTCATATCATCCAGTATCTTCCTTGCTTCCTCTCTACACTCTTTTATGAGAGCTTCCAGTTTTTCAAACAGCTCCCCATCCCCTATCTCTTCCTGGTGTTTTTCGTTGAATCCTAACTTTCTTGCTTTCATTGTCCCTTTCTAATTCATCGTCCCCATCCTCTCTTTTTCTTTTATCTTCCACTTCACTGATGGTTGCGCTTACCTTTCCCTGCCATTCGTCCAAACTCCTATTCGAGCCCGTGTTGCCTTGCTTGTTGAGGTGCTGTAGGTTTGAGTGTCTCCCGCGTTTATGGCCCATGCCTGATTCCCTTCTCGCTGCCATCCCCTCCCTGGTCGGCATCTCAAACCTCTCCTCACCACTGCTGTCACCACAGTCAACGTCCCTCCCCCCCCCCCCGCCCACTAACCACGCTTTCAGCATCGTCAGCTCTTATTTCATGAACTGCCTGCTGTTCTATGCAATAGTCCAGTAACTGTCGCCTCTGGCGCCCGTTTGTGGACTTCTTA